>VZUI01043938.1:0-63913 GCA_013401135.1 Cettia cetti
CCCCCCCCCCCCCCCCCCCTTCTTCTTTTTTTTCCCCCTAAAGACTGTTTTTGTTCAAATAGATGTTTGTTTCGAAAGGGGGAATTTAACTGATGAAAGGGATGCCGTGAAAGTTCAGAGCGAGAATAATAAATAGGACTATGTGGTTAAATGTAAAGTACAACCAAGCGGCAGCAAAAAGAATTAGCATTTACCAGGAGTAACAAAGCACCTTCGCACTTTAGAAGACGCCTTTCAGCTTTGGCATCGTTCAGCTTCCTGAATTTATATATATTTAAATAGAGATTAATCTTTATATATGGATAACATCATTTCTACCACACCTTTATTAAAGAGATTTATAGCCGAGTATCAAATTACACTTTTAATACAGCCTAGTTGATTTTTTGGTAGCAGCAAATCATATTTGTAACTCTGAATAACTAAACAAATTTGACAGTAGCAAATTTTCTCCTTGACACAGCTAATTCTTCATCCTGTCCTAATGTTCTGCTGTAAAGCCGTAAGAAATTGTGATGGTTAGAGCCTGACAGTCATAGGTTGTGTTCTTGCCACTTAGCAATCCTTCAAAGAAGAAACCATTGCAATTTAAATTGAGGGACATCACAGGCTCTATAGCAGGGAAAAGCTCTTTGTAGATAAGCCCTGTTTTGTAATCTTGCTGGCTTGTGCAGTAAGGATAGGGTAGGTGGGATATAGAGGAATATTGAAGGTAAAAATCAAGTGTTAGGTCACAAATAAAATTGCTGTGGAAATCCTAAAAATTAAATCTCATCCAGCCTGCCCTCTGCACAAGCTTCTTTGCATACTAATTGCATGGGTCTTTGTATTATTGTAGATACTAATTACCAGTAGTTCTCAGTGGGAATTGGACACCTAATTCTCTAATGCTGCTTTTAACCTCCCAGCTTACAAGCCTTGCATCTCCAGGCGCCTCAATCCCGCTGCTGTCTTCCAAGTACAGGCTTCATCCAGCACACAGGCAGTGCTGCTGCTTTTGTGATGGAGAATCCTGCAAAATTTTGCAGTGTAGGCATCATCTCTGGGTTGGACATGATGATGGACTTCAACAGTGGCTGGAAAGGCTGGCTGAGCAGTGATTCCTCTCTGAATCTGCTGCAGACACTTTACTGGGCTTTACTTTGCCTTATTGCTTGTATGGATGTGTTGAAGCTAAAAGGGACAATTAAGAGTTAAATTCTCACCTGCGTGGTATTCGTGGGAGCTGAGCCTTTCCTTTCACCTGGACAGGACTTTGTCTGGAGTGCTTTGACAAAGCACAGAGCTTCTGAAATATGACTTGTTGCTTTGTAGAACCTGGTCTGCATTTCACATTTCACTGGATGAATGTGATTAATGTGAAGAATTTGAGAAGTTTTCTGTAGAAACAGGAGAGATATTGGCCTGACAAAGTATGCTTGTGTGCTATGTCCTTCAGTATCTTCTCTAAAAACAAAACAGATTTTAAGATTGATCCTGTTGGATTTTGAAATAGGTAACAGTAAAATAGTTTCCACCCAGCAAGGTCACTAAATGCTGGCATCAGGTCTGAATGATGTGCCACTACCCTGTTTCCACTTCTGCTTCTTTTTTTTTCAAAAACTCCTATATAATGCTGCCTAAGAAATATTGCAGGGAATGACAGAGAAGGGTAGGCTTAAATAACCCTGAGGGTGCTTATCTTCCTTGGCATTAACTTCATATCCACATTCATTACATGACTGGGCCAGGGAAACTGTTTCTGTGACAAATTGGAGTGCAGGGTAGGTTGAACAGAGTCAGTTCAATTTTGGGTAATGGTATACAATCATCTCTATGGCGATGCGTAATGCATGGTGTAGTTCCTCATTTAGAGAAGTTTGAATGCATAAAACCCTATAAGAAACACTGAGATAACTCAGTTTCCTATTTCAGGAGGAGTTGCAGTGTGCACAATTAGCTCCTCCATTCCCTCCCCTTCCTGTTAATAACACCAGAGAGAAGCTTCCCTCCATCTCTAACACTGCCTTGTCAGGGGTGAGCTTCCCTCACAGCTGCAGCTGTAAGGAAGATGGGGAGCACGTGAGAGATGCTCAGGCAGGAGATGGACAGGCACATTGACACAGCCATTATTATTCCATGGCAGGCAGGATGGGTTACTCTTCCATCGCCCTGCTGCGTGCATACATCAGACAAAAGACAGCTTCAATTTGAATGGAAAGATGAGTGGAGTTGGTGCTTGGGGAGAGCAGCCTCCAGAATCTTAACTAACATGTCTGAGCCTTGCTGTACAACATGGCTGGGAGTTTGCTGGAAGGTTGCTTGTGGAAAATGTAACAGCACTTGTTGATAAATGTTCTTTGTGCTAATTGACCACTGTGTTTGCAGACAGATGCGCTGACCGAGAGCTTCCCACGTGCTCGTGCAGATCCCTAAGATGGGCTAATTAACTGCTCCATCTTCATTTCCTTGGCAAAATCCACTAAACAGAGTTATGCAAAGCAAGTGAAAGAAAACATAGGGCTGTAAGGAGGAGGAGGCCTGTGCTACATATAATTTGTGTGTTAAGAGACGGCCAGCACTGGGTATCTTCAGGGGAAGACACAAAATTTCCTCTTTTATGTGTATAAATGAGAATAAGGAATTAGAGGAAGTCAAAAAATCGTTCTACCTACTAATTTTTAGATTTGGATGTCATTTCATCAACTAAACCTAGAACTTTTGTCCTGCTTTTTAAGGCTTGTCTGATAGGTGCCCTATGGAAGGATTTTTATCTCAGTGACCGGGCAGGGGGAGGTTTACTTTAGTTTTTTTAATTAGGCACAAATCCACTGGCAACATTTTCATCCATTTGTGTTAGATTGATGCCTGACCTGCCCTAAATGGTTCACAACTGTCACAACTTCCCAGTATTACTGCCTTAGTTTACTGGTGTGCGCTGGTTGGGTGCTGTACATTACCCTGCTGATGGCACCTGCTCAGCGTTGCTGGTTACACAAGAGGCTGAGACAATGTTGTTGTGCCTGTGATCTTTGCAATATGGGTGTGCTAATGTTTCAGCCTGCCTTGCCATTTCTTTCAACATGGTGTGGATCCCAGCACCTCGTGTGTTTAAATTATTGCTAAATTTCAGTGTTTTGAAGCCACAGGAATATTGCTTAAAGAACTCTTCTCATAAAACAGCTCATTAATATGTGTGATATTCAGGGTTTGCCAAAAGTTTTGTGGTCTTTCTTGCCTCCTCCACTCTTCACTCCTCTCTGCCCTCAAAATGTCTGCAGGAAAGCGTGGGCAAAATTCATTCCCCTGTGGCTGTTTCAAACTACACAGTTCGGGCTCATCCTTTGATCCCTCCTCATGACTTTATTTCATTATCCCTTAAGTATAAGGAGGAAAGTTAATGACATCATAAAAACTAGAACTCTATAAAAGATGTTTCTGCTGATTTACTGCCAATGTACTAGCAGCATGTCATATAACTGCCCATTAAAGATGGTGAGTTGCTCTCCTGCCTGCAGCTTTCCTTATCACCAGCCCTTTTATTTATGACCAGATTATAGGGATTGGGTGTGCACAGTAAAACATAAAACTTATTTTTATCATGCATATAATTAACCCTTTAATTATGGAATTAAGTCGCATCCATCCTTCTTTTTAATTTCAAAAGGCATTATTAAATGTTCCTGTTTTTCTTCAAAGAGACTAATGTTTTGCTGACAGAATGCAGTTCATGGTTTCTGGTTATATCTGTCTTTCCCTGTCTAAGCATTTCTTAAACAATTATGATCAATGAAGGGGACAGGAGGGACAGTAGAAGCTTCATTACCTAAATAAACAAAATCAATTTTTTCCTGTTCAAGGAAGTTGAGTTTGGTCTATGGAAACCCTGATCTTCTTGCTTGCCTGCTTCTTAAACTCTAGTCCTTTAGGCATCCCTCCTCATCCCCTTAGGATCCACAGTCAGCATGGTAAGCATGCCATCACAGAATCCTTCACCACTCTCACTGGGAGATCTGTCTGGTCGTACAGCTTCAGGCTGTTGCTTTAAGCAGCATAACGTGACTCTTTCTGTAGTACCCTTCCCATTGGGCCCAGTGCCTCCTGATTCCAAGGAGAGATTCTTGTTTTGGCTACAAGGAACTATTTTGAATGCCAAACACTCCCTCTCTCCCACCTACAGCTGTAGATACTTCAAGATAAGCTTCCTACTCTGAAATTAGGGCTTCTCTGAAAGCATCTCGAGTCGTAGACAGGAGTGAGGAAAAGTTTGGATGTTCTGATATGACTCATTGCTCCTGAGAACCTTTGTCAGTGAAGTTACTTGTTTAAAATTAATCATGTTCCTTGTGCATCAGGCATCTTCTGTTAATGCAGCCATGGTGGTTTGTTTGCTGGCTATGAGGCATTGGATCTCAGTCTTGGGAATGCTCTGTGATTGACTTTCTACATTATTAAAAGCTGTTTGTCTTTTTGTCTTTTACCCAGTTAGTTGTTCTGATTTTGTTTTGCTGATCATGAATTGCTGACAAAGAGCAGGCATTCTTCAAGTGAAAAGCCAGAACAAAGCTTTGCATTCATACCATCTCTATTACCCAGGCTTTTTATTAATACTGACATAGGTCTTGAAAAGTCTAAGAACAAATACTCTCTAATAGCTGTTTTGCTGGGTTTTTCCTTGGCTGTAGTGGGAATTTAGGATTCCCATGTGCTGAGCTGATAGGCTGTTGTAGGGAGATGATAATGAGGGGGACACTGTGCTGGCTATAGTTGCCACTTGTCTAAACTGGAAAATTCTCTCTGATTGTTTTGGTTGTTTTGAGCCAGTTTCCTCCCCCTCCTTCCAGGAAAGAGAGGGAAATGTGATGTATGATTGCATAAGATCGTTTTTATTCATGTGAGTGATGAAATAAGAGAAGTTCCAAATGAGGAAGTCATAAAGAAAAATAATAAAGGAAGGAAGCAATGAATTCAACTTTCAGTGCTTTGTTGTGTGGCTGTGATTTATAAAGAGGTATTTATTTATTTCTTACATCTCTGTATAGAGTAAGACAAATAATAATAATGTTTAAAAATAAAGTATTTCTGTGTCCATACTGGCTCCTGGCTGCCTGTGATCTGCTCACATGTATTTTATTTAGGATACAGTAGGTATCTCTAAGCTGACCATAGCACTGATGCTCAAAGTCTAGGCAATAGACAGTTGTTTTGGTTTTTTTAATATCCCCATTTTATGAGTAGTAAAGGATAGCAAGTACCACACTGTTCTGAGGGAAAGGTATTGAGCATGACCCATTCTTAATTACAAAACTGTTTTAGTTGATCTGGTGGCTTTAAATGATGCAGAACAACGCTATTGCCTTTGAGGCAAACCTTGGTAATTGTCGAACTCTCTAATAGGTGGGTGTTCAAATTGAGTGGAGACGCCCAGGTCCCTGGGCGTCTAGGTGTGAGATTCAGAACCTGTCAGATGGAAAGCCCTTTGCATGAACCTCTTTTTACATGCTAGTTTTAAGGGTGGTGGTATCTCGCTTTGTTGGCTTAATGAGAAGAGGCCTCCTAAATCATAAAGGTTGGATATTCCATGTTTGTGTTGGACCGGGTATTCCAAGAGCTCTCCTCCCCTCATTTAGGCTTCCAAAGATCATGTGCTCATTGAAATCTTAATTAATTAATCAGTAATCAGTTTTCAGCTCTAGGGTATCAATTTGAAGGAAAAATTGATTTTCAAACCCAAATGTCTTAGACTATTTATATTCTGAAACTCCTGTGCATGTCAAAGTCCTATTGAGAAAAGTGTCTGACTCCACTCAAGGGCAGGCAGCCTGAGGAATAAATTAATTTTTACCCATCAGTGGATGAGTGCTACAGAGAAGCTCTGAATATCAGTGTGCTGTTGAGAAGGAACCTTGTGATTCTCACACCTGAATCAAAATTGGCCAAGTATTTAAAATGCACATTTCATTGCTGCCAGACATTTACCTAGGATGAACATTAATAGGATGAGAGGGAAAAAAATTAGAGGTTCAACAATAATTTGAAGTTCTCTGTTTATAATGTGAGAAATCATCAATTAATTCCATACCTGGAATAAAACATGCCCTAAGGCCTACCATCTGCCCACATTTAAACTTGAAGATAATAGATTTGGAAGAGAAGTTTGTAATTATTTGCTAGGTGGTTCTGATTAATTTACAAGGAAAATTGCTAATACTGATAGTGTATTACCCTGGGGCCAAGTAGAAATCACAATATTGCGTGAAGGGATAACAGGTAAATGATGGCTTGTGTGTTATCTGTTAGCCTGATTGGACAGTCTGATTATTTTTTCTTAAGCCCCTAATGGATGCATATAAGATTAGAGTGTGCTTTGGACAACACGACTATAATTCTCATCTAACAGGCTGTAGAAAATAGGAAGTAAATATACCCCAGTGGCATTCTTAGAAATTAAAAATGCTAAAGGCTAGATTGTGGAATTATAACAGATTTACAGCAGCGTGACTGAGATCAGAATCTTGCCTTGTAGCACTGAAAAAGACATTTATGGGGTGATCTGTACTAGAAAGAAATTATTACACAGGGAATGCATGGGAGCAGTCTACTCTGGCAAGTACCCGTGTGCTTTCAAGATGTGCTGAAAAAGCCACTGCAGAGTCTTGTATTAAATTCAAGTTGAAAAAGACTTTACTGGACTGTAGCCAGTGAGTATGGAAGATAATTTATTTTGAACTTTGAAATGTTTAGTTTTGGCTGCTATTTACTCTCTTTGGAGAACACTGTGGACCTTCTGTGCACCATTACAGTTACAGCTGCGCAGCTGCACGATTATAGAGACTGACCTTTAAAAAGGGTGTGAATTCTTTGTTGCCAAGGTAAAACTGGTGGAACACAAGGCTTGTGTGATGTAGAGAGTCCTGCAATAACAGCAGAAAATTGGTGAGACAGAGAACCTGGCTGCTGGCCAGAGCCACTGCCATCAGTTTCACGGCTTCTCCAGTTCACTCCTGCTCCTGTGGTGGGTTGTTTTCACTCAGTGATAGCAAAAGCTGAATGGAGGACTCCTAAAACATTTTGGATGGGTCTTTAGGTTGGGGAGGAACTGTCTCATCCATTTAAAAGAGGAACAAGCTCCCAAACAGTACCTCCTTCCTTGTGATAGACTTCTCCCATGGGATTCAAGCTGGGATCAAGCAGGGAAGCAGAGCTGTTGGTTCTCAGCAGCTTGTGTGCACATACCTGGTGCCTGGTGACTAACACAGATCTCCCTCAGTTCTGTCAGACCCGATAAGTTATGAGTCTCTGACTGCCTGTTGCATTTTTAGAAGGAAGAGGTAACAGTCATAACAGAGGAAAAAAACAGACTGGAATAGGTTTTTTTCTTTTCCTTTTCTGTTCCATCCTGTGTTTTCTATCTCATTGTAGAACCTTTTCTTACCTCCTCCCTTCTGCTGGGAGCTCCTGGCTGCCACTCATCTCTAGATAGTTGTGATAACTTGCAACATTGGGTTTGTGCTGGTGGATTGTTGCCATATGCCACTATAAGTTGTCAGTGAGTGTCTGAAGCTGTCAGTCGATCCAGTCTTTCCAAGTGCTGCTGCTGTGTGAGCCTGAAAGCCTCCCCAGATGCCCCTGCCTTCCCCCAGGACAAGGCTTTGCCCAGGCTCAGCGTGCTGCTGGGATGCAGCCAGTGCACAGGGGTAACTGTGCTGCTATCAGACCTGGCAGGGGTCTGGGCAGGAATTTATTTCCATGGTTAAGTGCCCAAGTTAGAGGAAAGCTGGTGCACCAGCAAGAAGAGAAGCTGTGGCAGGTTGCAGGGACAGGCTCCATGGCATGGGATTGTCCTCATGCCGTGGGTCAGTCCATCATCTCTCCATGCTCTGCTCTCTGCCGTGGCTCTGGTGCAGGGGAATTGCATCACCCAGCAAAATGCTTAGGAGGGAGCGCTGAGAGAGGCTGAGTGTCTGTCTCATTCTGCTGTGACTTTGGCAGAGGGATTGGCCGTGATTGCCCTTGATTTAATTGTTCAGACAACCATCTATTTACCATCAGTCTGTACAGAGCTTTCGTTCAAGCTAAACAGACATATGCTCTTCATCACTGTCACGGTGTCAGCAAAGTTGCAGGCACTGCATTTCCAGCACTTCCTTCTATTGTCCAAAAACTATTCTGGAGAAGCTGGAAGGAGCTACCTGCATTGTCTTGCCTGGATCTTTTAGTTACACTTCAGCCCTTCATATTCAGGAAGTTTTATCTGAGAGTAATGTAATTTTTTTTTCCTCTGGTTACTTTTTAATTAATATCCTGTAACTGCTTCAGACTTGGGAGGAAAGTGGTTTTGGATTTCTCTTTTATCAGGTAACTTTAATTATTCACACCATTGACTTCATTAAGTTAAAACACCTTAAAATTATGTGTGAAATGATGATCTTTGGAACAAGACAAAAATTATTCCTAATTTTTTGGAAGCAAAATGGCTAAAGTGCCACCAAAGCCACATGTCTCTGCTGTGAACAGACAGATGCTACACTACCCATGCTCTGCTGTGTCGCAGTGGGTGATGCCTGCAGTCTCCCCTCCTCTGCACTGACCCATGGGGTTAAATACAAATTGACATTAAATTAGTTCCTGCTTCTGTTCTTTGTTTTTCATTTCTGTTCCATAGCTTTGAGACTAAACCAAGGAGTTTGTAGGCACAAAGGGGGACATTGGAAGCCTGCATGGTGAGTTTGCTGTGTGATTATTGTTCTTCATCCCATGATGTCCTGAAATGCTGGTCATTAGAAGACTTTTCCTTTAGAAAAGCACTTCCAGCTTTCCAACTTGCTCATCCTAATGCAAAAAGCTTGTGTCTTGGTTATATCTCACAGCATCAAAAATTAAAGTCTTATAACTGGCAGGATCACTGGCCTGTTGTTGTGAAATTCAAATTGTTGGCAATATTGCAAACAAAAACAGGAAAATACGGGATGAAGGAGCATTGTTCCAGCAACTTCAGTGCTCCCTCAGTTATATTTGTTTAGGCATTGCCTGTGGATTTGGTTATTTTTATGTTCCTGTTGTTTTTAGTAGTTGTGTTGATTGTGGCAGTGTGGAACGGTTGCATTTGCATAAACAGCTGTGTCCTGTGGTGTTTAGGACTACATTGTCCTCTTCAGTTCTGCTGAACTTCCACTGGTTATCCTGTCATTCCTCAAACTGGCTGCCAAAGTCATTAGGTTCTTTTAGTAATTGTTTGCTTATGGTTATAGAAGTACCAGGATCTGCTTTTCTTGTGCCAGTGCAGATGGGGCACAGATGAGAAGCTGAAATTAGTGTCATCCAGGAACCAAAGAACCTCCAGTACCCACCAAATCTGGTTCAGAAATGATTTTCCAGGGCAGTTCTTACATCTCATGGGTGGATATGCACCCACTGAGTGGGCAGCTCCATTTCTGCCAGCAGAAGAGCTGCTGCTGAGGATGGTGTTCCTGGCTGGCTGTGGCTGAAGTGTGTGCTGGTGGCAGGGCTCTCCTGCTCCTAAAGCCATGGATTTGTAGCTGGGAAGGCACAGGGTCACAGCCCCGTGTCTGCCAGGCAAACCCTGCTGCCTTTGTCGTGCAGGGGCCCTCTCTGAGCCATGTGCTCCCCTTCTGAAAAAAGTCTTAGTTTAAGTGCACCACCTTATCAGTGCATAATTATCCTGTAGCACAGCTGTATGTTCTCCCAGTTACCTGTTCTATGTACATTTATTAAAATGTGATGGTGGGAGCTGTCTTTTAAAGGAAAATCAAACTGAGAGCTGCAAGCTGCCCTTTAGTCACATAACAGGTCTGGTCTAAAGTGCCTCTGGGTCCTGTGCCCTGAAATCCATTCTCAATCAGGGCAAGAAAATTAAACTTGCAAGCTAATTTGACATTTTTATATATATATATATATATATATATATATATATATATGTATGTATAAACAGGCAAGTAAGTATGTCCAAATCAATGCTTGAAAAGGGTGTTTTCAACTACAGAACATTTCTATGCTTGCAGGATGACAGTTAAAACATTGCTGTTAAAGCAGCAAATGGAAATTTCAGTTGCTTGTCAAAACAAGCAGCACTTTCCTTCTTCGGAGCCTAGGATGCTGAACAATAGGCAGCACCTTGCAAAACGGCATCTTTGTTATGCAGGCAGGTTTCTAATTCATCCCAGAACAGTGTATTATTTCTCCATAACACTTTATAATAAGTGGACATTAAATTAATGCTACATGACAATGGAATTCCTGCAGAGTTATGTACTACCCTGAGGCGAGTGCCAAAGGGATTTGGTGCGATTAAAAGGAGACAGTGGAAGTGGAAGGAGGAGGGAACTGATGGCTTACAGCAGGCGCCTCAGCTCAGCTGAGGATAACAGGAACAGGACTGTTCGAGGGTTTCAGGCCTGAGGGAGGGCTAAAAAAATCCACAAGCCCAAACCTGAACTCAAACCATAAATGTTAGATTTTCTGGCTCAGGTTCTTGGGAAAATGATTAACATCCTTTGCTACATCCTTGCAACTTTAATCATTAAAATCCCTTTGTCTTAAATGTGAGCAGGATGCGTTTGTGAATTTGTGGATCAGAGCCATGGGAAGCTGTAACTGAGGGGAGAGTTTCACACACTTTGAACTGAAAAGGGTGGGAGAGGATCACAGCTGTCTGATGTCCATAGGGAGATTGTGCCAGTTCCTTAGGAGATCTGTGATGGGGCTGTGCCACATGCATGAAACCCTCATTGGGAAGAAATCTTTCCTCCTCTTCCTGCTATCCAGGGTACTGAGTTACAGCATGCTGATTAAAAGTGTTTTTCAGAGGAAATAAGAACCAGCCATTACAAAGAAAGAGCAACAGCATTTGCTGTCTTCTTGACCATGATGGAGTCTCTTGGACTTGATGACTGAAGAGAACACAAGGAAAAACTTGTGTTCAAACCTTCCATACAAAGCTGAATTGCAAGTTACAGGGATTCTTATATTTCTCCATTCCTGTTGCCCATCCCAGTGTGCTACCTCTGAAAATACCAATTTGAATCCAAGTGAGAACTCAAGAGCAGCATATTCATGGGAGAAAAAGAGAGTTGTTTTTCTCATGAGTATTTTCACTAGGCAGTGGCAGTCGATAGGCTTTTTCTGTGTGTGCCACAAAGGCGTAGCAGACAGTTAGAGAGCAGGCATGCAGGCATGCTGTATCATCATCCCTGCAGAGAACAGAAGTAGCCGGCAGTTTCCTTCCTTCATGGCAAAGAGCCTGTAAATGAAATCTTCTCTCTGAAGACATAGCAGAGGCCAGATGGGAGAGGAAACCTAACCTGGAGTGTAAAAGCGGCATCCTGCTGCTGACTTCTTGGAAGACAACAAACAGTCGGAGGCAGCCTTTGACCAGCTCGGCTGGTGGTAGGTGCTGATGAATAATTGGGCAGAAGGCAGCGGGTGCTGCTGTTTCATGTCACCAAGACATGTTTCAGTCTGAAGCTGGAGCTATTTTCTCCTTGGTACAGCAAGAGCTCTGTAGTCCTTCTCTCCTGGGTCTGCAGCTACACTGACCCCAAGGGAAACTGCAGGGCCCATCCTTTCCCCTAAAGAAAGCAAGAGCTGAACAGTTCAGTCCAGGAAACTGCAGCCCTGTTTGTCTAAAGGGATGGTGATTTCTGTTCCCAGATCTGATTTCTCCCCAATCTTTACAAGAAGAAACTGTCATTGTATGTCTGTGTAGCCTGAGCACACGTTGTGGGAGCAGGTGTATAATTGGTTCCCTCTTTCACTGAGCTGTGACCTTCCAGAAAGAGTCCCTGCATTTGTGCAGCACTTGATAATACTTCTCAAACTCAATCCCAAAATCTCACTTTGGTTTGGAGTAATCATAAAAATGAGTTTCTGTGAAAATAAATAAATAAAGCTTATCCTTGTTAGCAAGTGCTACCTGAGGCTGTCAAATAGCCGTGCTGACAGGATGTTCTGTTTCCACAAAGCTGGCTGTATTCACGAGGGTATAATGTGCAATTCACAGGCTTGGCTGCTGCTTTCCAACTTTCCCTAAAAGATCTGCAGTCTCCTCGTGAGCAGATGTTACTAAATCCCAAATCCCTTCTAAAGTCTTTTCAGGTAACTCATCCTTCTCTCTCCTGTTTGATGCTCTGAAATATATTTTTTTAAACACCCACATTCAGCCAAGAAATACGACAAATAATTCAGATAGCACAGAGCTCTTTCTTCTTGGTGCCTTAAAGTTAACAATGCCTGCCAATGGCGTGCTCATGGCAAATAAATATCAGAAATAGGGTAGTCTAAAAGGATGTCTCAGAAAAGGAAATAGAGATAGGCAGAGATACAAAGATAAGTTGGAACAAAGAAATGTCACGAGCTAATTATTCTCAGCACATTATCAGAGATGAATGGCACATACGTCATGTGCAGTTACCTTCCTGTGAACCAGAAAGTATAGATTAGCAGCAGACATATCTGGTAGGTCTTGATGGTCTTTTGGGCTGATCAATTGCATCAGTCCTATCTTCCTTTTCTCTAGAAAATAGTAATGCCTTGCAGTTTGGTGGGCACCCGAGCTGCTGTGAGAGCAGGGACAGGGCTCTGGGCCAGTCTCTGTGGGGTTTCTTAGACACTTTTCATTACAAGTTTGCCTAATTGCTGCAGCAAAGTATTACTGGACAAATAGTAACAAGGAGAAACACAACAAACATTTCTTGAAAGGGTTTGGATCCACAGGGTTTTTGTTTTTAACTGCACAGGATTAAATGCAACGTATTGTGAAGGAAAAACTAGTGGTATTTAACACATACCTGCGAGTAGATACTTGCTGCATAATCTCATAAAAGGACAGTATGAATGTTTTCCTTGGGAATTACCTTTGCCTTTCAGGCTAACTTAGAATATTTTTGTTTCATGCTGAAGTCTGAGCTACATCCCTGGAATTAGCCAAGCCTTCTTCCCTCCCCTGCACCTCAGCTCCAAGCCTGGGTCAGCAGTAGGGCTGCAGGAAACAAAGCCCAGGTCTGTCTCTGAGCCATGTCCTTGGCCTGTCCCTTCTCTGCCCTCAGTCCATCAGTGAAGAAGGTGCAGGTCACAGTGTCATTGTCTTTTCCATCAAAATGCAGATGTGTCTCCTGCTGGTAGTTGATTTTCTTTCCCCATGCCTTCTCTTTCATTTTCTGGTATTCCCATGTCCCGATTTCCATCATTGCAGCTGAGAATTTCTAGAAGGATGCCTTTGTAACTTAATGCTGAACTGAGTTTGATGATGCAACCTGTGCAAGTGAAGTAAATGAGGAGCACAGATTCTTTCCCAGCCATTCTGGGCTGTGCTCTCTGGTGTGTGACTTGGAAAGTAAAGGTCAGGATGGTTCATTGCCTCTCTCAATCTTTTTTGCTTGTAAATTTATGCTTTCTTCCTCCAATTCAGCTTAAATTTCAAAAACCAATGGGCCAGACCTTTAGCTGGAGTAAATTGTCATAGCTCCATTGATTTCAACTGAGTGTGGCAGCTTTCACCAGTGAAAAATCGCTCCTGTAAGCCGAAATTATTAACTTACAAAAACATTTGATTATCACATTTGTAGTTTTCTATTGTTTTAATGTACTGTGACAGTCTTTAGAAGGATGGTAGCTTGTGATTGAATTATCTTTTTGTCCTTTCTAAAAATTTAACTATTTTTTTGTTCTCTCAAGGAGAGGCATTTCTGTATTCAGAATATTTGTTTAGTAGTCATAATGCTTTGCAGATGCTGATAAAATCCTAGTCGATGGGAGTCAAGCAGGAGCTTCTCCTTTTTAGTTATTACTCTAAACCTCTGCCATAAATGGTTGGGTTTTGGTTTGCCCTGCATCTGTGCATTATATGCAAGTTATACGGGAACCCTTGGGATTTTGGGCTTCGTGCAGTAGGGCAGGTCAGCAGCTGGGATAACTGAACTATACTGTCTTTAGTTGACACCAGTTAAGAGTCTATGAAAATGATTGTGGAATAATTTCGATGTAATGAAGTCCTAGCTGTGTGTGAAAAGCACTTGGGCTGATTTGCTGAAGTCTCTGAGCACTGAGTACTCGCACTGAGCATGTTGTTAGGGAGGCTGTGTCTCCTGTCCTCCTGTGCCAGGAGCAACTCCAGCTGTTCCCTGCAGAGCTGAGTCTGAGTTGGGAATGACAGAGAAATATCTGGCAATTTAATGCTTAGATTTCTTGTACACAAGGAAAAACAAAGTTTTGCCTGTGCTTAGTACTTGGAAGAATTAATTATTCTGATTTTCTGCAATACCTTTCCCCACACCAAGTGACACAGGGCATTTGTCATTTGCCGTTTGACCTGGTTTTTATAGAACATACTTAAATGCAGTTTAATTTCATCAAGATTTATGCACAGTAAATTTCCAATTATTACTCATGTCTTAACGGCTTCGTCCAGAAAGCTTGAAGCTTTTCCCCAGCATATGATCAGATGTTCTTTAGCACTATAAAATTAGTTAGAAAGTAATTTTCTTAATTTGGTTTCTTGCAACCAAATAAATGAAAATCCATCTCCAGATGAAGCTACGGGATTTAGGGTTTTCCTTTATTAAAGAGAAATTATAATCTATAAAGCAGGGATGTGGCTGGGGACGAATATTAACTACTAAAAGGCTTATCTGCCATAATATCTTAGAGATGCTTCAGCAACTAGTAATTCCCCATTGACATTTCTTATATATTTTGCTTGCAGCAGGAAATAGCACAACTCTTATGTATCCTAAGGAAAAAAAAAAGGAAGATTTAGTTAAACTCTCTCTCTTCTTTATGACTTGTGACATACTGGTATAAAAACAGCAAGGACCCTGATTTAATATGTTTGACACCAGTTCATGGAAGCATTTAAGCATTTGCTTAAGTACATTCTTATTCAACAAAGCACTTAAAACATTCTTGGCTTCAGGCACTTTCTTTAAGTCCTGTTAATTTTAATGAAATTTAAGCATGTGCCTAACTTTAAATAGATGCTTAACAGCTCAGCTGAGTGGAGAGCTACATTTTAGATACATGACACTGATGTTCTTTTTCTGATGAGAAGAGAAGCAGTAATTCCCTATGGTTATGGCTACTGAAAGACATGGAGACCTGCCATGATTGACTGGAGGTAGAGAAAGAAAAATGACATAATGCAGGTATTGTTGACAGGACTTGAAGTGAAATTAGAAGCTTGAGATCCCAAGTTCCTCCAAAACCTTGGGTGTCTTCAATCCTGCATCATCAAGGCTCTCTTTTGCATTCCCAGCCTCTCTCCCCATGTCAGTATTCACAGTGTAAATTCCTGTTCCTATGAAATAAAGTCTTGTCACTTTCCTCCATCATCTGTCTGTCAATTTTTCCATGTTTTGTTGATTGACAACATTATGTAAGCTGACCTCAAGCCATTTCCATAAGTACAGATGATAATCGGGGCACCCAGCAGTCAACATTAACCATGCCAGCTCCCTGTCTTCTGCAAAGAAATACATAAAATGTGATAATGAGTAAATGAAGTGTGAAGGCTTTCCTTCCTCTGATTTATGTGCAGAAGTGTTTATAATTTTCCTGATGTTATCTCCCTTTACAGGATATAATTACCTGATTTACTTGATTGCCTTCTGGGAATATTTTTTATAAATTGACTTAAAATTGTTTATACTGTTGCAAACTGATAATTTCATAAAGTGCCTGCTAATCTGCTTGAGTTGTTTGTTGTATTTTATTTTGTATTTTTCCTCTCTGCCCTTCATTACTTCCATTTGTAGTTATTATGGGAAGTTGATATCATGCTTTGGACTAAGCTGGAAGTCGAGCAGCTTGTCAAGACTATTCATTTTGTTGCCTCAACATGTTACTAAGAATAGAGCCCCTTACTTCATTTTATCAAACAAAACCAGGGCTTTAACTTTTAATATACATGACAGCACCTCAGGAGGTCTTAGGAAAAAGTTCTCCATGTGAACTGTGGTGCGTAAGATCCCTTTTATTCAAACAGATGTTGGCAAGAAACCCATCTCATTTCACTTGTCTTAAATTCCTAAAAATTTGAAGGCTTGGACTGAGTAATAAAACGTGTTTCCATTGTCCTTCAAAGACATTGAG
This sequence comes from Cettia cetti, assembly GCA_013401135.1. Taxonomy (NCBI): domain Eukaryota; kingdom Metazoa; phylum Chordata; class Aves; order Passeriformes; family Sylviidae; genus Cettia; species Cettia cetti. The sequence continues at coordinate 16,084 of VZUI01043938.1, forward strand.
GAAGGGAACATCTGGAGGAACTCTAGGGCTTCCTTGAAGTTTACAACAAGACAATAATGGGCTTTTTTGTTTACAATCATTACATGGACACTGGGTAGCGATTTATCCTTTGAAATATATAAAGCCGTATTTGGGAACAGAGTAAAGAGCCTGTTGAAAAGCATAGAGTATCATGTTTGTATTTTACTTTTCTAAATGGCTTGTAGATGTAGCCCCTGTGGATGCCTCAAGAATCTTTGTGTTTTCAGAGAGGAAAGCAATTTGGGGAGATACTTTACGTGCACTTTATTCTGCAGCCAAGAACTCTGTGTCTCTCCTCGGTGGTAGTGATTCTCCCTGGTACTGTGGCAAATTGGTCATTTGGCCCAGGATTTCATTGTGACCTGGCTGGCAGTTCTGAGCCATTTCAGCTGTCACCTCTCAGCCACATCTCTGGCTCTCATGTTCATATTCCATCCTGTTGTGCTGTGCCCATTACCCTGGTGTGAAGGCACCTGTGCCAAGAAGGTGCCAGGAGTAGAGATGCTTTCACCTGTCTCAGGGCCAAGCTTCATGCAGAGATCCCCACAGATTGTGGTGATGTCTCAGTAGCTTTTAGTGCCCTTATTTTGGGTTTGCAGCTTCAGATGTGCTATGTGCCAACAACTGCTTGGTGCTGTTAAAAAGAGAGATAATTATGATTTTATTTAATAGCTTCTCTAACATGCTGCTCTGTCTGATTACCATAAACTGAGCAGTGAGTGAAGTGAAGAAGCCTCTCTGTCACTGTGCTCGCTGTGTTTATTGTTGTTGTGCCCTGTCCCCCCTCCGGAGCCGCCTTGGGTTGATGGCTTGCATTTGTTCAATGATACTTTACCTCCAGCTCTCCCAAAATGGCATCTGTTGCCTGGAGGCCACATGCTCCTCCCGTATAGGCAATTGTGTGATCTGTAAATAGCTATTAGACTGGCATGGCCTAAATTAACTGCAAATTGACAACTCAATTGTAAAACAAAAAATGACCTAGTAATTAACAGGATATTTCCATAAAGGCGTAATTACCATTTAGCAGGCCGCTAGTTGTACTTCCCTTTATTCTAATAAAGCCTTTTTTTATTTCATCCTTCTGCCACAGAAAATATCATTGTTCCAATTTTTATCAGTTTTTCAAGCCGACTTTAGGAAAATAAATGAGGATGAGTGAGTAGTCTGTCTCTGTCCTCCCCTTCCCTCTCCTGTGGGGAAGAGTCAAGTTTATTTGTACGAAACAGCCTTCCCTTAGCAGGGGTTTGGTTTCTTTGTTTTAACTTGGTGATAGCATCTTAACTCTGCTTCTCAAAGTTAAAGGCCTTCCTCCTTTTGTCACTTACAATCACTGGTGTGTTGGGCTCTCCCAGCAGCTCTTCCCCACCCCCTCGTCCCTTTTCCTCCACCAGCCCAGGGAAATAATGGCACTGATGAGCTCTTATCTTTTTGTCACACTCCTGCCAGCAGAGGAGACAAATTGATTTATGTATGTGGCATCCTACTCCTGATAGTGCCATAATTTACCACTAAATATTGCTTTGACACAATAGTTTTGTAACAAATACATAATGCATATTGCTCTACTTTCCCTCCACCTCAATCGGTTTTTGAATTAATGGAGTGAGACTCCCTCAATTCAGAGGAATCTCTTGTCCAACGCCTGCGTGGAGCCTCACGGAATACCAATCTGCTGCCTCTCCTCCTTCTCTGCTTAGTGTCACCTTGAAATGAAGCTGGCTCCCCCATTAGGTTTTTTCCCCTTCCTTGCACTGTCAAATGAGGCGGTTCTTCACTCCTTCACAAGGAGTGATGCTTTACTCAAAAAGGCCTGACTTGATTTATTAGATAAAGAAATAAATTGTGTAAAAGGCTGTAAGGCTTTGCATGTCCTTGCACGGAGCTGAAGTGCTACGTGGGAGCTTGCAGCCACTGGTTTCATTACACTGGAGCAACACACTTGGAAATGCAAAATCCTTTTTGAATAAAAAAGGACAGACACTTTCTGTCTGACTTGATTGATAGACTGTCTCTGCCTCCCCTCCTCACCGCCACAGAGAACAGATCCCACGAAGGGGATTCTTCATCCTCAGTAATTATTCAGGCAAGTGAACAGTTCAGCGCTTTTTTTTTTTTTCTTTTTAGCTGTACCATCCATAATGATTCTATCACTGAAACCATCCTTGTGGTTTTTTGTCACTTGGTTTAGGAACAAAGCAAGAAAAGCAAAGGTGAAATTGGGAAGTGGAGGTGTTGGGGGCCTTTCAGAATATGTGGTATAAAACATGGGCTTAAGCTGGAAATGACATAAACTGGACATGGTGAACAGCAGCAGGGGTGGGATGGCTTTCTCTCCCTTCTGTTTTTTATTCCTTTTGAGGGTGCACATCAGATAGAAGTACAGCTTTCCTCAGTTAACCTGATGGGTACTTTAAAAACCGAAAAGAGGATAGAGAAAGATTTCTTCTCCTGTATTATTCTGAAAGTATTCTGAAGAGCAAGGGAGACTGCCCGCACGACAACATTTGAAATTACTCTGCATTTGTGTGACAAGCAGTCTGCTGAGGCTGATTGAAACCACATCCCCTGCCCTCCAGAGTGTCCTGTGAGATGCCATGGTTCCCAAAGTCTGCACACTCGATGAAAGCCCTGGCATTTTTATGTTTGCCTGTTTTCTCTGCTGCCCCTTTGCTCTCTTTTTGATTTCCCATTTCTTCTTTACCAATTGCAGAATAGAGAACCTGGAGGTGTGGGGGAGAATTGTGAGGAGCAGCTGTTTAGCAAATCCATCAGTGACGCAGGGCAAGCCTGGCAGGGGCTGAAATATCATATTTAAGGCCAGGCATTTTGCACTGGTTCCTGAATTCAGGTGTCCTACCCCACCTCCCTCATCCCCTCTTGCAGTTCAAAGCAGCCATGCACCTGCTTTGTGGCAATTACCCTACACTTACGTGCTGCTAATAATGGATGCTTGCTCCCCGCAGGTCTTGTACTAATTTTCAGTCAAGCTCTATTGAAAAAGAGGAACTTCTGAAATGATTATGGGTTGTAAACTCTATCTGGCAAATTACTACATATTTCTAGCACAGTTTCAGTTGTCAAAGATACTTCTCAGCCTGTATGCTTCCAAACAGTCCTATCAATTATGTTCCTTTTGACGTTTGAGTGGAACTACTGTCAGCTCACTTAGCAGCAGTTTCTCTTTGCTTTTGCAGCTTTCTTGTGTAACCAAGTACACGAAGCCCAGGGGAGTCTGAATCTTAAAGCAGTCATAAATGAAAAGTTCTGTTTTCTATGATTTTTTTATTTTCTGGCTGCAAGAGAGGTTATTTACAGGCAGGTCAGATTTGAATTTCAAACAATGGTGGAAAACAGAGATGGAAAAGATAGTTTGTCGAAGTTTGTGCCATTGCAGGTGATCAGACTGTTCCCAGCTCTGTACATGCAGCCTGGCTGCTGGTGGCCAAAGCACCAGCAGCCCTTCTGCAAGCCCCTGGGAAGGTTGCTGAACTCGTGCAGTTGCTCTAAATTGTAATTTATTTAATGAGTCTTAGTATTTTTCCACTGCACACAAGCCAGAATAACGGATTTAATGTTTCCCTCTCTAGGTGTCTATGTTTCAGTATATTGTTAGTTGTAGTTTTTCTTAGCATGATTTAATGACGAGATACTTCCCCTCCAGCATGGCATTTTTGCGTGGCTGTTGCTGTCAAGGCCTTCTTGTTCAATTCATTCTGTCATAAGTCATGAAGAGATTGCTTCAGTTCCCTAATTATTTTTGCTGTTTGATTCTCTCCAGTTGAGCAGCATCATTGTAATTCAGAAAGGTCTGTTGCTGACCGTGGTCTTTGAGCAGTGTCAAAGCTCTTAGACACAAAATGATGGATTCCCTCCTTCTCTGTCATGTAGTGCCTGCTCATACGTCACAGTGATACATCATTACTGGAAGTTTTTTCAATCAGTGTATTGAGCTGAAAATGTATGACCCAGCCAGCTGGTCTTAACTAAGGCTGACGTTAATGCTCGTGCTTTGGCAACAGAAGACAAAAATATTGCAGCATTACTTGTGTGTGTCCAACTTACCTGTTCTGGATGAGCAAAGGAATAGAATTTTGCAAGGCTGCCACAGGTGTGTGATGAAAAGATAGGACTGAATATAAACCCTTGAAGGTTTTAACCCACTTTTACTGCTACCCATTTCCTAGTTTTATTGTCTCTGTTTTGAGGAAAGGTCTCTTACAGCATCTTTCGTTCTCTGTCATTTCATTGCTTGACCCCATGAATTGTCATGTTGTCAGGTGCTCATGCATTTTGAGAAGGATGCTATTAGATGTGATTCCTTCAACAGACTCAAGAACTGGTAATCTGTAATTACGTATGGCCAAGAAAATTTGTTACCTGAGCCAAACGGCATTCATAGATGTGAGATATTAGTATTTCTTTCAAATTCCCCATTTATGAAATGCAGAGAGCTGTCCTGATGAAAATGATGTGCAGTATTTAGCAAAGACAAGGCTGTCAAGTACTGGATTACTGCACTTTTCTTAAATCTCTTTTCTCCTTGAAAATCACAGCATCAATTTACTATAAACATTGCCTAAGTAACCAACACTGAGCCAACTCTTCCATTTCTCTTTTGTTTGAGAAATCCCTTCTTGAATTGCTCACTAAAATTATAGCATTTAGGAGAGGGAAATAGCTCACAGTCATCAACATTATCTCTTCAATCTTAAGAATACCAGTGTCTTATCACTCAGGCAGTTGTTGAGCAATTCATTTCTCTGCTTCTATGCAAGAGGAAACAAAACAGCTGGGTGCCTATCAGAAACATTCATTATAGTGCCAGAGTAATTAAGAGGTTCTCTTAAATGATAACTTTGCTGATCTTTTAGATGATCCTAAAGTAGGATGCTTGCTAAGGCTGCAGTATAAGGCTCTATTATTGGTCACAGTTGGTTAATTACTGTCCTACAAGTCATTAAAGTTTAAAAGAGGAGCAGTGTTAGTTGCCACCAGCTCTGTGTGTGTTTAGAAGTGCAACATCATGGAAGAGAACACCAATGGAGGCACAGAGCATTTCATACATTTGGGAGGTTTGATAGGATCTACACTACTCATAAAATATTGATAAATTACTCCTTTTAAACCTTCTGTTTGTCTGTATCTCCTCTCCCCTGTTTCCTTTCATGTGTTTCATGTCCAGTAACTATGACTGAGATTTGATTTTGCCACAAGTAAAAGAGGCAGAGTTGGAACCTGTTCTTTATGAAGTGAATGGTTTTAACTCACAAAATTACCTGTGTGTGACCACAGGTAATCCCCAATGAAGGTTTAAGTTGACCTTGTCATCTACATCCTTAGTTGTCCCCAGAAGAGTGATATGGGTGACATTTACCTTTGTCTTATATTCTAGTCTCTCTGCTTTCTTCAGTCTTCCCTTTCACATCTTTCTGCTGAAGGAAAGTTTGGATGTTTTCTACCCACATGGTTGTGCTAATTTTGTGCATAATTGTAATCCAGGTAACAAGAATCTGAATTCTAATCAGCACCTTTTAAAATTAACAGCTTTCTGAAAGCAGCCTTTCCCATTTCTCTCAGTAAAGGACTCCCTCCTTTGGTATGGGTAAGGTAAATCAGCTTGTTCTTCACAAAATCATACAGAATTTGGCTCAAGTCAGGAAACTACCAAGCCTTTGAAGTATGGACAGTCAACAAGGTATTTGTGCTGTGGTTCATGGCCACCTTAATATTTCCAATCAGGGGTAGTGACAGTTCAAGTACAATGCAGCCAAGTGCACTGTCTAATAAGGTTGTATAATTTTGATGTAACAGCCTAGCTCTGTTGTACTATTAAAGCTTTAAAATATTAATGCTCGTTAATGGTGTCACTCAGCCATTTTATATGATTAGTTTTAAGTCTCTCTTGGGCAGGCAAGAAGGGGAATTTTTAATGAAATGTTCCCTGCTCATCTGACCTGCTGTATTACTGCATGAATGCCATTTTTATGAGGCAGGTTTATGACGTTCATTACTCTGCTCCTTGAGCCACTTCATGGCTGCTGTAATTTTTAAAGAAGAGATAAAAATAAGTCAGTTCTTTCTTTGCAGTCAAGAAGCTCTGCATTCTAGCTTTGACCTTTAAGCTGTCATGCATGGATTAATCACATTTCAGCTGGAGATTGTTTTAGACTTAATACTAGCAGTGGACTGATTAGCTTACTTGCCTTACTGGCAACTTCTTAAGGAGGTTTGTCAATGATTTAGACAAAAAAGACAAATTCCAAATAGCTTTGTTTCTAACCTGCCAGCTTTGTGTGTCTGTGTGCATTCACATAGGTATACTTGCACTTGTCAAATCTACGTGGTAATGCATATATTTTGTATGTAGATAACCTTAGTGCTACAACCACAGGTTCTTAGCATGGATAATTGTAATTTGAGCAGCACTGGAACAGGAACCAAAATTCCAGACTCCCACTTCAGGGCTGTAACTAAAAAAGCTTTTTCTTTGGGAAAGAGAAAAAAACTGCTTTAAAAAAAAAGAAAAAAGTTGCCCCAAAGCATCAGCACTTGAACAGCTGTTTCCAGGTGAAATGGTATCACATTGTTATCTACTGTAAATGGGATCAGAAGTTTAACTGCAGCCAGCAGCTGCATACAGAAATTTGACAGAACAATAGCACGGAGCTGCTGCTGTTATTAGCAGCAGTGTAAGGTTTATGACCTTTGATAAGCAAATCTGGTGGGAACACTACAGTGAAGTACTCAGAACTGGCAGAAATGGTATTTCATGATTCAGTGATCATTTAAAGAAAGTTCTTGAAGTAGGAAAAGAAACAAGTGCTGTCTCAGTCAGATTCAAAGTGTGGGAGAGGGAACTCTGTCATTGGAAGGTGCAAAGACATAAGCACAGCCTGGATGGAACATGCAAAGTGAGAAATTTAAAAATCTGAGGAGTCCTTAACTTTTATAAGGGAATGCTTGTTTTTCCCTTTGGTGTCAGAACATTCCTGTAAGCACTGGAAAGTACACTTGCTTCCTAAACCAGATGTTTTGAGGACGTAGGTGAGAAATCACGTCATAAAATCTTCACTTACACAGTGAGAGCTGTGGTGTTGCACAGTAAGTAGAGTTTTAGCCAATGTGCAAGGCTTGAATGTGTTTTCTTGTTAAAAAACTCCAGCACCTCAGTGTAATGCAGCTCTTCTTTAGCCAGCTGGGTAAAGACTATGGCTGAAGTAATCTGTTGGGGAAAGGCAAGAAAGGTGAAGTCACTTGGTGACGTGACCATCCTGCTGTCACTGTGTCAAAGAGCAACTAGCAGGACCATGGCAGGTGTTCATCTGGAGAAAGGCAAAAATGAGAAGAGACTAGAGAGTCACAAAGCTCAGCCTGGGTCTCCTGGACAGAGGAACAACATCCTTGTGCTGTGCTGTAGTGTGAAATAAATAGACCCTGTAGTTTGTCAAATGGCAGATAAAAGGTTCCCTTTTATGGGGTTTTGGGGTGATAAAATAAATCATGACAGCAGAGGCAAAGCAGTTTGTGCATTCAACTAGAAGAACCCTGTGATAAAAATAAAGCTGCATCATACATATTATGTAGATGTACTTCACTGTTTGGTACTTGTATATCAATGAAAGGTGGGGATGTTTTATTCCAACTTCAAAATTTCTGTGTTCAGATGATTGGAAGTGCTTTCTCCGTGGTGCCGTTGCATTCATGTGACCTGTGAGCTCCTTTCTCATCCCCAGTGCCTTGCTGTCTTCCTCATATTGCCATGATCTGGGGTGGGGGACTGAAGAAATGCTACTGCAATATAGTAGCCAGTTTTTTCTTTAGTATTTAAGAGCTTTAGTTTTCATTTGTGACAGCAGTTTGAGGAATGTTACGGTGTATTATCCCAGTACATGGTATTACTTAGTGAAATGTAAGGCTCTAAAAGACACTATTTTAGAGTCCTGGTTAAGAAACAAATGTATTATGCATGCCTACATCTGCTTTTACTAAAGTGACAGGTACTAACTGTGCTGCTCTCCTCTTCCATTCACCTTTTTAATATGATTATCTTACTGTTTCAACAGAGCATAATTTGAAGAATGGATTATATACTGAGCATTCTTAATAAGACATGATAAAAGAGCAATTCATTTACTCCTCCCTTAAGTTTCACACGAGCTGAGTGGAATTTCTGCAGGTGAAATTTTTTCTTTTGTGGGAAAACCAAAAAGCATTGGTGCTGGGAGTTGCTCTCAGTCATCCTGGTTTCTTTCTTACCTTTATAGGTAATGAGACAAAACACACTGCAAGTATTATCACATCAATTAGATTCAAAGGAGGGATGATAAGATTAATCCTGTTTTATGGACAAATTGAGTTGTTATCACAGGTGGCTCATTATTATGAAAAATAGAGTTAAAATAAGGAAGATGTTCAGTGTAACAAGGATGGCCTTGGTGCAACTGAAGGTGAGGTCAGGGGTATGATACTTCACTCAGAGGACAGACCTGTCACCATCTCTTGATGATAATGTTTAACCACATCAGCTCTTGGATTTGAGGCCCTGCTAGTTTAATCCTGACCTTTTTTTTTTTTTTTTCCCCTAAAATTGATTGTGCAATTATTTCCTCTAAAAGTCAGTAGCTGTAGTTTTATCCTTTTCTCACTTTGCCTACCATTGAGATGTCAGTAAAAGCTTTCTCAGGAAAGGTTATGGAAGAGGTGAGGTACCTAGACAATCTTTTATTGGACAAACTGCTGTAGCTGGAGAAAACAGACAAGCTCTTCTTTAGGTCTGGAGCAGAAGTGTCAAACTTCCTGCTGAGTGCAGCTTAGGAATGGGTAAATGGGATGAGCTTATTGTGTTCAAGCACCTCTAGTCTTACTGAAAAAAAAAATTGAGAAGCAAAAGCAAATCCAGCTTAATTCATCATGTGGGAGCTCACAACATGGCATGTTTTTCCCTTGCTAGGTGTTTCTGTGTTCTCAGGAGGCATTAGGTATTTCACACAAACACCAGACAGAACGTGTGCCACATGGTTCAAAGCTCTCTCAACTTGGCCTCAATCTGTGAGGGATCAGCTCTTCATGAAAACAGAATAATTATCCTAGCATGGATAGGGAAGTGGCTTAGTGTTAAGTGACACAGAAAGTACCTATTCTGCATGCTGAAATAGCTATTTTCCAAAGGGAAAAAAAAAAGCTTTTCAACCACACTCCTCCTGGGCCATGATAGCTTCTTCCTCCCCTTATTGCTGGTGTGGGATCTGTACTATATCAGGTAGCAGTCCATTATAATGTACTTAAAGTTGTATAGCTAGATACATAAAGGTATATAAATTTAATATAATGGAATTATGAAAATCAGTGAAGTTATACATGCAAACTCATCCAACACCCAGTCCTACATACACAGTCTTTATCTTGATGTTCATTTCTGTGTTTCCTCAGTTGCAAGCATTATAAAATCTTCCCAGTGTGGCCTCAGACAGGGTACTCACCATCTGTGCCTCCTTACCTCCTATGCACATGCTGACGGTATTTGCAAAGTGGTTTTCTTAGGGGGGGGTAGTTTTACAAGGGCGACTTTCTAGCAATTAATTATTTTATGTGACCCACATGCTTTTCTTTGTACATTGTGCTCTTATGGTCTGAAGATTCCGAAATACTTTGCAGCACATTGTGTTCCCTCTGCGGGCACCAGAGAGGGAACGTGTCTGTGCTGTGTTGTGTCTGACCCTCCCAAGGGAGTTTGGCAGAGCAGGTCTTTATAATGAACAACTCAAGAAAAGAGTGATAATCCTGCAGCAGGAAACTGTGTTTTTGGAAAGACAAAAGCTGCATTGCTTTCCCTCCCTTGTCACGCTCACCATGGGACCCTCCCTGCACAGAGGAGCTGTATCTGCACCTTATCCTTGCATAGGCTCGTAAAATGATTCCAAGCTCAGACTTTGTTCTCTGTTACTTCCCACTTTCTAAACAGTGCCTATCACCCCCTTCCTCCAATAAAATAATCCTGGAAGCCTAATTGTGGTGGCCTTCTCGTTGAACTGTATATCATGCAGCTGTCTCTGAGACAGCTATAAATTCCAGCATTTATGTACCCTGAGCTTCCAAGTATCTTTAACTTTTATTGAAAAAGACAACATTAAATTACAGAGTTGGAGTACCTCTCCTCCTCTCCTCCCATCTGGCAAGAGCTTGTCCTGCCTTTCCAAGTGGGCAAAGCCTGTACAGACCTTTGACAAATTCACTGTTGGCCTCCTGAGGTCGCGTTTTCTTCCACGATGCTGAGCATTTATCAATGTGTAGGACCTTTGTTTCCATCTCCCCTGTTGTGGCCCTCAGAAATACCCCATATCAGTGCCCCTCTTTAAAGGGCTGGTCAGGAGCACAGTGCAGCTCATGAGCTCTCACCAAGCACAGAATGCAGGAGAGTTGTCTTTGTGGTGCCGGCACCTATCAGCACAGTGCTAATTACCTCGACGTTATTTATACCTCACTTCTTGAAGTCTGGAACACAACCCTTCCATTTTAATTTGAAGCCTTATCTTGGAGCTGAAAGATAAAACCAAAACATTACATTTGCATGTAGATATCTGTTAGGAAACAATTTGGGCAACAATTAAGATACAGTCAGAGAGGGTGAAATTCCTCATGCTGTAGGTCTTTAAGGAAGCACCAGAAGAGAATTTTTTTAAAACTTCCAGTGATTTTCTGGGCACTCAGAAATGGCAGAGTTGCAGCAAGCAGGCAAGGCTCATTTAATCAGTGTTTTATTGAAGTCTGTACAGACATTTATGTGCTCTGTAGGACTGTACATTGTCCAGCTCAAGGGCTTGCCCTCTGCCTTTTGCCCAGTGGTGGAGAAAACCTGCACATAAGCAGATGTGGATTGGCTTGACCTATTCAGGGCTGGTGATGGTTTTGCTGCCTGTGGTGGTTTTCCCTTAGCTGGAGTCTGCAATGGGAGTGCTGCTTTCCCTCTCTTCCTGCAGAGCCTTGGCTGTGCTCATGCTGCAGCAGTAGCTCATGCTGTAGGCTGCAGAGGTTTCTGCTGTCATTCCTGGGATATTGGCAGGAAGGGCTGCAGAACATTCCCCCACAAGACTTGGAACCAAGCTGGAGGTGGGGGTCAGTCCTGCCTGGGGGCCTAGGCTGGTAGAACAACTTCTCCCCCCACAGCCATGGGCTCCCAGTATTTCAGAAACTCTCTGCCAGAGCCAGTTTCTTTCCCCAGTGTTAATCTGTTCTGCATTTCAATTGTATTGCTAAATCATGTAAACCTTAATAATTAGTGTCTGTTGAGCAAGATATTTGTAGGTCAGCTGCACATATTAGTAGAGAGTTCCAGCCATAAACGTCTTTAATTTCGTGATGTGCAACTCTGCACTCAGCATGCAAGTAAAGAATTCACTGTAGTTGCTTATTAGTAATTATCATCACTTTATAGCCTGTGTTCTCTCTGTTTCATCATTGCTTCATAAATATATTTCCTTTGAAAAGTGGATGGGCAGAGGAATCAGAAAATCCTCCTTATCTTCTTTCCCAAATTATATTTTAAAACTAAAAATCACAAGTTAAGCTGCATCTTGCCTTATGTTATTATTTTCCTGTCATGCACAGTGAAGGAGGAATCTTTTATTTAAAGGATTTATAGACAGATTAATTGACTTCTGACTTAGTAAAAATGCATGTTTCCCCGGAAGTCCTGGATTCTAAAACTAATCCAATTGTCCTAAATTTGAAGAAAATTGTGCTCTGTTTTCCCTTTAGAGCTCTCCCATATGCTAATTCTTATTTTATATCATAAATATGCAGCGACAGCACTCGTGGGCTTTCTCTTTTTTCACACCATACATTATGTTACATGTTTGAGAGCAGAATTCATCATTTACACTCTGAGTGACTGGAAGGATGCTCAGTGCTGTGCACAAGTTGTTTGGGTGTCCCTGTCAGATACTGGTGGCAAAGACTGTCTGTGCAGCTCTTGCAGGACCTACTTTATTTCTAGTTTGTTTGTTCTGACTAGATTTTAAATGTACTTCAATGATTACATATTTTCCATTAAAAAAGGAGGCAGGGAACAACATGATGGCAAACCAATAAACCCAGCAGCACAAAATGAGAGTTTGGTCTAGGAAGTCACATCAGGAAGCAGGGAGAAGTGGGAATGACCAATCCAAGCAGTTTCCTGTAGCTTCCCCTTTATTTCCAGTACAACAAGCTGTAGGTCTTCTTTGCAAAGCACTTGTTTAATTACAGCTTTAGGAACATAAAGCCTGTTATTATTTTAACAGAAGGAGCTGAGACTGAAATAAAGCTGAGCTGGGCCCATGTCTTTTCCTGGCAACTTGTAATTTCATGGATGGAAAAAACACCTGTTCAGTGGGGAATCCTTATCCATTATGTTTTAGATTTCCCCATTAATTTATTTTACAGTCTTTAAGCATATATACAGATGGAAAGCAATCGCGTTTAAGGCCTCTCATCACTCTCTTCATAGGAATTATGGTGGGGATGTCACTTCTTCATTAATTTACCAGAGCAAGCTCAGAATTTACCTGTGCAGTGGGTGCTGGCAGGGGACAGTGGGACACAAGGACATGCTCTGCAGGGCACCAGGCACAGGTCAGCCCCATCCCTGCAGCACCTGCAGCTCAGCAATTGTAGTGCCCTGGGGCTCTGCACCCTTGTCAAGATTAAAATCTTCACCTTCAGCTATCACCACATAGCTAGGAGTTATAAAATTGTTTCACTGAAACAGCTCAAAAAAATTAGACTCAAAAAGGCACCTTTGTGTCCTTGTAAGCAGGATTTAGCCGTGTTTGGTTTTGGAGGTGGCTGCCTTTAGATCCTGACCCCGGGGCAGGGTTTGAGGATGTGCTGTCCCCCCTTGCTGGCAGTGGCAGGCAGGGTCAGGGCACAAAGGTGAGCTGTGTGGCCACACCACGTGTGACTTGGAGCATAAACAGGAGCATTCCCCAGAGCTGGAGGTTGGACTCACAGCCACTGGGCTGGATTTGAATGAAAGCAGCAAATCTATGAAGCGCTGAAAATGCTGATTTGGTTCTTTGGTCTTTTTTCTATAGAGGGATATCTGGTTTTATTTTTTCTGCTGTCGAAGTTGAATAAGCTTTGAACATTGAACTGGAGTGACCCTTTGAAGGACCAAAGAGAGCACCTGGAGATGAAGGCTGAACCCAGTTTGGCTTGCAGCAATTAGCTTGTATTACAAATGACAAAATGAGATAAGGTGATCATGAGGTCTTCCCAGCTCAGGGAACTGCTAGTGGGATATAGAGATTTCCATTTTCACTGGGCAGCTCAAATCAGAATCAGTTAAAAACTGCAGCTGGCTGATACCTGTTGAACACCTGAAATGCTCTGGGTGACAGCACAGTGTGTCCCAGCAGGTGTTTTGTGTTATCCACAAGCTCTGGCAGTGGCACTGGCCCCGGGGCAGCTGGGTTGCTCTCTCTGAAGCATTCACTCATAATACAGAAGAAACTTTCCTGTGAGGATGGTGAGGCACTGGAACAGGTTGCCCAGAGCAGCTGCCTCATCCCTGGAAGTGTCTATGGCTAGGTTGGATGGGGTCTTGAGCAAGGAGCAGCTGTGGTCATCCCCAGCATGGATGTGGCCACATGGCAGCAAGGCAGCCAGAGCCTCCCATGGTGTGCAGTGAATTTTGTGCCACTTCTCCAATTTTTAGCACCAGCACCCTAAAGGTACCATGTGGGCAACGGGCTGTGGGGTGGGCACACTGCTGGTACCTTTCCTTGAGCAGGGTCTGGTAAGGCAGAGGATGGAGTTTGTCATAGGACAGACTGGAATGCTGCTGTTCCAGCAATTTGTTGTTAATAAATATGCATAAAAATTGAAGCAAAAGATTATCAATGCTACCTCATGATCATTTGACTCCACATAAATTCCGTGACAAGGAGGAAAGTAATCTGTTGTGGGGTAGAGCGGGGAGGCTTCTCTTCTTTCACCCTCCCCTCCTTCATTCCTCTTTTAATAAAGAAAATCACTTTTCTTTGTCACCATTTTAATGATTCCCAGGGCTCTTCACAGCACAGACATAAATCTGGAAATCAGCTCTCAGAAAGAATGAGAGATTTCTCTTCCCTAAATCACAAAAGTATGCTGAGCTCTTTGTAAATCCCCACAACAATGTAATTGCGGTTCTCCCATCATTATGTGGAATGTTTTTGGTGGCTTGTTTACAAGCTAAATAAATAGCTGTGCAAAACATCTGGAACCACAGTATGTCTTAAAAAGCTGCTTTTAGTAAGGCTTAGAATCTCAAATGTTACTGAGCTTGAGTCTTTCTGATCTGATTGAGATCTGATATTAATAAACTGTATGGAAATATTTGCCTGAAATATGATTAATGCTCTTAATTATTCATAGTGAGAGTTAGAATGATTAGCGTTTTATGGGGAAACTGCATCAATCCTTCTGTATAGTAAAAAAACCCACAAAACCAAGGCTTAACTAACTTGTGCCTAGATGATTCCACTGTCCGGTTGATGTCAACTATTTACAAGCACAGGGGGTTGGGGCAGGACCAGGAGTGAGAGAGGTGTAGGAACTTCCATCAAAATCTTAGGTAAATGCTTGGTATCCCAGCGTTTTGCCTAAGAAGGGTTGTACTGTGGAGCAATGTTGGGGTTCTTTTAGCTGTGCGCATAGGTTTCTCCAGAAGAGAAGCCTAAAAAATTCTTAAAGTGAAAGCTAATCCACTGAAGCTTAGGAGATTACTTTGTGTAATAGTAAATAATAATAATAATAATAATAATAATAGGTGGTGGTAAGCAGTGTGGTCTCCTGAAGTCTTGGCTGAAGCATTAGGAAACCTGCAGCAGCATCCATCAGCTCATGGTAACTGAGTGTTTCTCAGCTACAGAACCTTCAGAACTGATTTTGAAGATTCCCTTGCATTACTGTGAGCCTGGCCAAGCAATCTCATTTCAGCAGACTTTCTAAGCTGGGTGGGAAAGCTCATAACTAGGTAAACCTTCTTCTCTGGGAGGAACATGCTAAATTTTTGTCTGTAATTCACTCAGTTGCCTTTGTATGTTCTTATGTTTAATACACTGTTGTGGACATTGGGGATCAGTAGGAGAAGGGGTCTGGAGCGGAGGGGCTTCATCTGGGACCTGCTCTGGGGATGCCTCTGTCTCTGAGTAGACCAAAACAATTCTCATTTGAGTTCTGCAACATCCAGTGTAAGTTTTAGTTCCAGCACTCATGTAAGGACTTAGTAAATCAACATGAAATGTATGATAGTTACTGTACTGGTAAATCATGTTGCCTGGGTCATTGCCCACATTAGCCTAACACAGTAGCTCTTGTGATTTGTGTGGGGTTGTCAGTGCAGTACTGTGCCTGATAGAGGTCTGTGTGTTGTTTTCCAGCCCAAAAAGATACTGTGAATAGGCTGTCCCAGAGCAGAAATCCTCCCCTGTGTTTTTGCAATGATTGTATAAATCTAAAATGAAATCTCAAAGGCAGAGGCAAACTGAACACATGAAAGGTTTTCCAAAGCTTTTGGAAAAAGGAGAGGTGCTGGGGTAGATTGCCATGCTTCCATCAAAGAGCATGGGAGAGTTGATCCTGCTAAGAGAAAGAAGGGCCTAGATGGTCCTGTCCAGAGCTGGGATGCTGTGAGCACTGCAGGGTGAAGTTCTTCCCAAAAATCCTAGTTTAACTGGTCAAAAGCCAAAGCTGGGTGGCAGGGCCTGGAATCTGCTACTTCTGTTTGCCTCATTCTTCTAATTTTGTGCACCTTCAGGAAACATTCGGGATTCTCATCAAAGTTGGACAGTTCTCTACTGTACTCCCTTTTTTTTTTTTTTTAATGAGGTTTTTATCATTGCAGCTGGGGATTTCTTTTTTCCCCCAGTACACAAGGGGATAATGGGCTCTGAGAGCAAGTGCTGCAACAGCCAGGAACCCTTGAGACAATAGACCAGCCTTCAGAAGATTTTGTGTGACTGTGGACCATTTACTGGGGTTACCAAAATGTTGAGAGAAGGAATAATTGGCAGATTCCTGTCCTTGTCACATGCAGTGAAATGAATTGACCCAGAAACCTTAAGTACTTTTCCCTATCAGGTGTTTGGGAATTGCTGTAGCCAGCTCACGGCCCTGCAAAAAAATAATTATTAAATTCAATGAAAGCAAAACAACTGATATTAATATGTGATTAAAGCAAGCTTTTCTAGGCTTAACACTAGTCCTTGTGCTGGTTATTGAATACAATGGAAATTGCACTGTAAATTTTCCATGCAACATTGAGAAAATAATACTTACAGTATGTTTGATGGTCTCTTACACTGCAATTAGCAGGGAAAGATTGCTTTGGGGAAGGGTTTTCCCTTTTAAATACAACATTTCAGAATGGAATAAGACTTTGTTTACTAGTCTGGTATTGAAATGATTTCTTTTAAAGCGTGACTTGAGCAACCCTGATTGCCTCCTGCAATGAAGGGGGAGAGAAAGAAATTCCCATTTTCTACCACAGCAAAGTCTCGTTCCTTGTGTTGCTCGGAGGATCTGTGGTGCTCAGCCACATGAATTGAGTCCTATGGATTTCAAAAGTTTTGCTTTTCAAACTTGAGAGGAGCTGCACCAGTTGTAACTTTTATGAGGAAAAATCTGTTATAGAATATGCCTAAAAGGGAAAAGAAAACATGTCTGTCCAGGCTGGCCAACTGGCACAAGCCTGCGTAGTAGTAAAATGGGTAATTTTCAGCCACATGGGCCAGGGAAGATCCAGAGCTGGGCTTTTTCCCTTCCTTCCTTCTTTCAGAATACTTTGGAGACTTTTTAAATAAACCACAGTTCAGTCCAAAAAAATAGCCACTCTAAAATCACTTCCATCCATGGCCGGGGGTATGTCATACTTGAGTTTACTGGAGTGCTGTGGAAAGCCTATGCACTTGTCAAAAAAAAACCAACAAAAAAAGGGAGCAGGGGATCTACCTCATCTCCTTTTTCTTCCAACCACCCCCTCTTTCATGCGCTTTCCCAAATCTGTCATAAAAGGTATCCCAAGGTAGTTGTTAGTGAGCTCCCCTCATGAGAGATGATTAAAGCCAGATGAGTCGGAGCCCCGAAACACAGTCCCTTTGTTAGGGAAAACAAAGGCCTTGGTAATTGGATTCACATTGAGTGAGGCACTTAAAACAGCAAAGTAACAAGAAAAATCTGCCGGGTTATGTCATAACTGCCAGGGTGGGTGTTTTGTTATTTTAAAAGAGCATGACCGTCTCATTTTTTTACTAGCTTAGTCTGGTATATTGAAGTGGAAGATTAAAAAAATATATATATCCCCAATTGTAACATATTTTACACAAGCAACAGAGAGAGTGTGGGACATGGGAAGCAGCAGGATCCGGAGCAGGTCACCATGCTGGTGCAATTGCCATAAAGCAAGGAGCTGTTTCCATCTGTTTGCCAACGTTGCAATGAGCTGCATAGGATATACATTCCAGGAGCCTTTGGTGGGGCAAAGAGTCAATCCCAGTGTATCACTCATCCTTAAATCTCACTTGTTTGGCTCATGGATAAACTATTCAGCCTCCAGTTGGCCTGTAGAGTCGTTTTCCATAGCTTGGGAGCAGGCGTGTACAGATGGGAATTAGTCGTCACCATCTTGTGCTGTGTTTGGGGAAAAAGCTAATAAATACCAAATTGAAGGGAGACCTGAGCTGTCTTGGGGATTTACTGCAGGAGTGCGTGTCTTCCAGACCTTTGATCATCGATTTTGCTTGGAGCACTAACAGTACAAGGAACAGCTGAATGTGCCAGGTTATCAGGCCTCCAAAAAAACAGGTTGGTGTTACTTAACAGAGGTGCTAGTGAGATCTTGCAGGAAGGATGTGAAGTGGCTTTCAAGAATTGCTTTTCACTGTGTCATGGCAAACAATTTTAGATTTAATATGCAAATGTCTGCCAAAGAAAAGTATCTGGTTTGGCAAAGACTGATTTATTCCATCATAGGCTCCAGAGTAAAAATAAAAACAACTACAGAAAATAATCTGCTCTGAAGATCCCAGCGCCTATAAAAGATTAGTCTTAAGAAGAGTTAGCAGAGTGTTGAAAAATGTCGTGTCTTGTTTTCCATTGAAACTTGGCTGGCAATCTTGGATGGAAAACCCAGAATCACACAGCCTAACACCCGCAAAGCTCAGCACTTTTCAGCTCAGATTAAAACACTCGTACTCCTCTGCTTTCTCGTTGCAAAGGCGTGATGCACACAGCTCCTGGGAAGAGCAAACCTTTGATTACCAAGTCAGTCATTATGTAAGGGGTACTGCTCATTCCTCACTTTGGAGACAGTAGAGATCTTCTTTATTAAAATTTCACAAAACTCTTGGGGATTAAGGCACCCATTTTCCATTTATTTGAATTAAGCATCCAGATCCTGCTGGTAGCTTTGTAAAAACAGCTTTTCTTCCTCAGAGTCAGTGTACCTGTAGTTCAGGGGTTTTGTTCTGGATCCCAACATCCTCAGCAGGAGCTGGGTTCAGTGTGAGGCCACGACAGGTTTTGCAAACACAGTCAAACTCCTTCCCTGGGTCAGGCACCGAGGTGATGCACAGCTGAATGACAGGATTTTTTTTTTCTTTTTTTTTTTTTTCTTTGGGTGGGGTTACTCTCCCCTGAAGGAGCTGCAGCATTTGTGCTTCATAGGGTGGCTGTCTTCCTCTCCTCAGCTGCACAGTCACTTGTCTGAGCTCTTGGTGCTTCTCCATCATCCCTGTTCAGACATAAGTTCCTATGGAGGTCCAGCAGCAGCAGATCCTCTCTGTGCTGGACTTTCTTGGTTCTCATTCAGCCTCTGCATTTAAGCTCCCAGGAAAAGTGAGAGATCTTGCAGGACTAAGGAGTTCCCACTTCATTCTTTACTTAGATGGGAAAGAGCCAAAGGGATTTAATTCTCTTTTTCCCCTTGCTGACTCTGAGAACAGAGGGACAAAGCTACCAGAGCTGCTCTTTGGCTGAGTTGTTGGAGGATTTAGAGCCTAAAGCCATGTCTCATTTCAGTAAGGCCCTCATGCTCCGTTGGTAATCTCTGAACTGTTACTTCAGGGATGAACAAACCTCAGTCACTGAGTGTGCACTGTAAAAAAAAAAGTACTAGACTGGTGCTGCTTTTCCAGGAGCTGTGAGCACAGGCTGATGTATTCCACCAGGGAATAGAGTCATTTCCCTCCTTCGCATGTGTTGTTACATCTCTGCTCTTGGTCCAGCACAAGCATAATTTCCCAAGACTCTCCTGCAGGGAATAGTTGTGAATGCAGCCCTTAAGTCCTAACAGAACCCTTGAATCTTAGGCCTTAGTAGGGTTGGTGTGATACAAATTAAGCCTAACCTGTAAATCAGTTTGACAGTTACTCAGGGTGGGCTGGGGATAGTAGTTGAAACCCGCTTCTACAACAGCTGCTAATGATGGGATTGCAGAAGCCCATGCATTTGGGGAGCACACAGAGGAAAGCAGAGGGAGATGGATGGACTCTCATTTGGGAGAGACCAGGTGGAAGAGTAAACCCAAGAGCCAGCAGAGTCTTTGGATAGTCTTCCCAGCCTCATCCCCCCTGGTCCGGGTGTAGCAGGCAGCCCCTCAGGGTGCTCAGAGCAGAGAAGGCTCAGCACATCTCCATACCAGTCCCACTCAGAAATGGCAATAGCAGGGAAATAAGCATCTCAGCATCTAGAAGTGTGCTTGGGAGGAGGGAGCCACAGCTCTCCTCATCCCTGCAAACCCATTCCACATTTGTCTGCAGCCAGGCTTATTGCTCAGAGAAACCTGAACTGCCTGTAATGCACCAGATGTGCAAAAAGAGCAGCCGTTCCTCTTGCTATCATAGGCAGCCACACTTACAACAACAGCGACTTGTGCTTTGATTGCTTGTCTAAAACTAAAATTCAATTATGCAGTGCAGGCAGGCTTTGCTGTGACACAGAGGGTTAGAAATTAATGTTAACACTGTTTCTGGTTAAGACTTTTTGTGTTGATAAATAATTCATAAGGCAGTTAGCTCTTTGAGTCTGACAACACAAGAATATATTAATACAGTAGACTCAGCTAAAGGTCAGCCCTGAACAGTGAAGCATCTGAGCCATCTTTTATTCATTTTCTGACACAGACTCATTAATTATTACCACATTTGAAGGTCTGCACGGGAAAAGTGCTAATGAGAAAAAGGATATTGGGTTTGATATCTGACGCTCACTCTTTGAAATTACTTTAGATTAAAAAAAAAAGAGAGCAGAGAGAACAATACAAAACAGGCCAGGTAAGACCTTTTTTTTAATAAAAATTAGAATTAAAAAATGAAAAACTAAAGATAAATTGGGAGACATTATTCAATCAAAACTAGATGCTGCTGGGTTGCCAGTTTGAGTGGCTGATGGGTGATGAAGTTTTTAAGAAAGCATTAATAAATACATGATTAAAATATGTCCCTATTTAGGTGAGATGTAGTTGTTTTGACTCTTAGTTGTTGCCCTCAGGTTTGTTTTCCACATTTTTCATTTTGGCTGACCATTTACCTTCCTATGCTGTTCATGATCACAAAAATGAGGGTTGTTCTGGCTTTGTGTTGTTGCTTCTGATGTTTTTCCATACTTTTTTCCGTGGTTTTAAATACCTTACAAAACCTACCTTGATACACTTATCCGTGCAGCCATCTACCACCAAAGGAGATGGTGCTTTTCTCATTTAGCCAGGTTTCCTAAGAAAGCACGATGTGTGCAATCACATGTCCTTGTGTGTGTGTGTGTACTTATCCAGTCTAATAATTTTTTTAATCCCATCAGAGAGTTGGTCCATCAAATTTGATGGAACAATAAATATCTCAAACCCAGTAAACTCCTGCAGTGTTTGGGGGGGGAAGAAAAGAACATATCTTCAGTACTCCCAGTAGGGAAAATGTTGAAGCTTAAGCTTACACCTTGTTAGATATCAGAGAATTTACAGAAGAAGGAACTCTAAGAGCAGATGAAAGGCAGTGGAGCCTTCCTAGCAGTTCTGCTGGGGGCAGGATGTGAGCAGAGCTCTGTTTATCCATAAGACAGATGAGGTCCTCTCATGCTTTTGAATTTGTTAGCACAGGTGTGTCTTGTATTTATTAACGAACATACAGGAACCAGTCCTGGCCAGTTCGTGGAATTCAGTGGGACTGTGATGATACCAGCTTGAAGGTTTGATGTTTGTGTGTGCAATTTGAAAAAATTTATATATATGTACTTCCAGCTCCTGGACTTCCAAGTAATGGCTTGCCTTTAACATCAGGTTAAAGTCAGGCCGCCACTATACCCAGTAATTTTTACTGCTTCCAGCATGTTTCCATGGAGTTCCTGGGGAAATGCAGCAGCCTGGTAGGCAAATACTGCACTGCTTGCATGATTTTGGTCTATGAGACATTCCTTATTAACGTAGTGCAGCCTTTGCTTTGGAGTGATACTATGCCTGTGAAAGAGGTCAGCTAAGGTTTTTTCATGTGCTAGTAGATAAATGGAAACCTGTCTCATATGGGCAGAAAGAAACCATCGATCTATTTTGAGTTTCATTTAGTCTCACTCAGAAAAAAATATATTTTCTTAAACTGTGATGGAATGGTTGCTTTACAAATAGAGCTTTTCTCCATGCAATCAAAATTGCACTAAAAGATACACCCATTATTGATGTGGAAATTGAACCACACTGAGATACAGATATAATACAGCAGGTTTGATGTAGTCATTGACAGGAAGAGAGCACTGGAGCTAAGACCAAACTCTTCCTCAGCTTTCATGCCACTGTGCTTTGTTGCTGCTCAGTGTGCAGGAGGTTAGAGCTTGCTTCTAATACTGCACCATCATTCAGGGCTGTCGTGCTTTGTTACAGGTAATCCCATCTGTTTTACAGTTTACAGAAACATCTTGTCCCTCCACACAGTAGAATGTCCTCATCATCACAACCCAATTGCCAACCTAAAACTTCTAGTACAATGTCACCTGCTGCAGAGAGCAGCTTAGACTCCTGAAATAAGTGCAATTATTTGTTAAAAATGGACTGTGATTTCTTCCTAAACTAAGGCAAAATTAAAAATCTTAAGGTAAATGTTACTCACCTTGCTTAAAAGTCACCTGATTTTTCAGGAGGGCTTTGAAATACAGAGATCCACTTCTCATACATCCTTGGGTTGTAGCTGCTGGTACAATGTGAGAGACCTTCCCTTTGTCAGAGCTTGGCTGAGTAAACTGGCAAACTATTCACTAAACCAATGAATGATGTTTCAAGGCTGTGAAAATATTAGCATGTAATGTAACATCTCTGGAAATGTAATGTTTGCTACAGCTGTGTATAAATTTGTTTAATGGGTCTCTAACTCACCATCAGACTCATAAAGGCAGCCACTGTACAGGCTATTAGGCTGCAGTAACTTAATTGCTCGTTAATTGGGTAATTAGTGCTTTGTTTTGCTTTAAAGCCTAAACACTCATAAAAAGTGAATTAGCTGAGTAAACAAGAATGGAATTTTCATGATATGCTGTCCCAGTTATTGCACATAATTAATCAACCTTTTATTATCATTCCTTTTTCTTTTTTTTTTTTTTTCCCTCTCTTGGTGAATGCCTCAGGTAGGCTGGATAAACATCCCATTTCAAAGCCCAAGGAAGGTGCCCCCAGTGTAGCTCATTAGCTGAGGGTGGTACCTATATTCCATGGTTAAGGGGGTTTGTGTACTGCCCCGTAGAAGCAGAGAGGTTCGTGGGCAACTGAGGTGGCTGGGACTTGGTGGAGCCAGCTGGCTCTTAGGTGGGAAGCTGTGCAAGAAAGACTAATTTACCTCTTCCCATTTCCTGGTATGGTGGTGTTCAGTTCCACAGCTCAGACTAATCTACCAGAAATGTAAATGAAAACCCAGCAGCCTGGAAAACTGGTTTATTTAACCAAGATGTGCATTAACATGAAACTATTGCTGTACTACTTTAGGTATTTGGGCAAGAGATGGGCCTGCAAATGAATGTTCTTAGCAGTAAATGTCCCCCTGGCTTTAACACAGGTAGTTAAACTAAATATTGGGAAAGGAAGAAGTTAATGGAAAGCCGGTTTGCACCCAACTGTAGGAAGCTTAATTTGCACTCCCAAACAGGATCTCAGCACCCTCATCCCTGCCAGGGTCACACAGTCCTGAATGCCAAAAGGATTGCAATTGCTGTGCTGCTGAAACAGTGAACAGCCTTAATTGGGATGACGGCCTTTGCTCTAACGAGCGGCTGCAGCCGTGCTGTAGGTGCTCCATGGTGCTCTGCCTTCCATTGCTGGGCCTGACTGTTTAATGATGTCTTAATTGGCTTTGAGAACTCCTCAAGAGGAGGAGAGCAGGAAAGAAAGGAATTGGTGCATTTTTTATTATGTTTATTCTTCCTTTAGAGAAAATTTTAAAGGGAGGACAGCTGAGGTAGAATAGTGCTCTCGTCGTGTTGTATTACACATAGAATTTTACATGTGATGAACATTTTGGTTCCAGTCTAAAGCAGTGGAAGGTAATGCTGGATTTCCACATTGAAGGAAATTTAAGTATTTACTAGTAGAAGCCAATGTCAGCTGCCTGAGCATTCACTGAGTAAGGCTAAAAGATTTGGTGCACAAAGAGAGCACGAAACGCAATTAAAGTGAGTCCCAGTAAGTTTTATATTTGGCACTTGTGGTCAGATGTTGATACTAAATATAAGCAGAACTGTACTGTAAAAATTAGACCTCTTTTATTGCAGAGCAATTGAGGTTTTATGAAGAATGGCACCAATCCACAGAGACTTTTTCCTAGTGAGCTGATAAAGGGAACAGCTGCAAAGTTTGACGCGTAGAAAGTTTGAGTTAGAAATCTTTGATCTGCTTGAATATACGAAGTTAAACACTTCTTTCATGCTTCACGTTTTCCAGATTCAGCACTGTCTATGGTTGCTTTCTTGGCTGTGCTCTGTACAGGCATCAGTTAGCAAAGGGCTGAATGATCTGTGAAGGAGAGCACCAGGCTCTTCCCTCCAGCATTGTAGGTTGGCTCTGGATGGCCTCCTGGGAGCAGAGTTTCTTAGAGATCTGGTTTGGTGTGTGCTTTTATTTAAAACCCATCTGTCTGTAACGTGCAGAAGTTTGCCACGTAGCTGCTGTTGCGTTGTGAGACACTGGAGCATGAGAGGGGTTGGCTGGTGGTGTGGCTGTGGTTTTCTAGCACTCAGAATCTGGCTGAATGTGGCCTAGTCCTTTTATTGATCATGAGGAGGGCTGGAGCTGAAGGAAGGTCTGGCCAGAGTCAGGAACCAGGCGCCTGGAGTTACAATAGCCAGATGAATCCTGTCTTGATTGTCTCTTGCAGACCTGGCATTTCTGGAAGTCGCTAACTGAGCAATAAACACTCCTTTTCTTTGTTGAGTGAAGTAACTCCACTAGACCATCACTTATTGTTTTTACTTCTTGAGAGATTGTGCCATACAAAACTTATAAAAACTCAGGAAGAGACTTTGCTGTTGTTATGAAAAGAATTAGAGGAAATAGTGATCTTAATGAAAAGATTGAAACTATTTGAAATACCTTGCCTTTCTCTGCACTTTTTTTATGTATGCTGCAAAATTCCCTTCAAAAATACTTACTTTAAAAAAAGCATGTGTGAAAGGTGTGTATTTTTTCCATGCAATCTTATACCCTTACCATTTTTTTAAGTAGCATTCCAGATAAGTTTTGAAGAATTGCAGAAAATGTATTCTGCAATTTGTACTATTCATGTACTTCAAGGGTTTATTTTTCCTTTTTGAAGAGGTTTTTCCAGTCTACAAGGAAATATTGGCTCCTCCAAAACTGTGCTGGAATTTTTTAAAATTGGCTAAAGGTATAAATGCCGGGAATTAACAGGTTTCAGCCTTTCTTTACGAATGCATATTAAGCTATATGTAAAAAATATATTTCTCCCAAATAGCGATTCATCATCTATTAATGCTCAGGCTGCAGTGCCTGGCACGTGCTGGAAGGAGTAGACAGCAGGTTTCCCGTTAACCATTGCTTGGCTCTGCCCATGAAATACCTACAGCCACATTCATCCCAAGCAGGGTGCAAATTTGCAAAGCAGACAGACTGCCAAAGCAAGGCAAACGTGATTTATTGTTGCACAGTTGCGTAAGTTCTGCTTGTGTTTTGGAAATTTCACTTGCTCGGTAGCTGCTGAGGAGAGGGGGAAAGGAGACAACCCTGTAAGCACCAGTGCTCAAGAGGCTTCTGTGAGGGTCTGTTAGGAGCAGTCAGCATCCAAACTGGAACCTCTCATTGAAGACACTCTTCAAAACTGCAGCTCCTTGTGTTTTTTGCCTTGCTTACAAATATACTGTCACACTTATCTAACCAAGTGAAAGGCAGGTCTCAGGTTTAACCTTTAATCCATTGGCCAAATGAAAGCTTCTCTTGCTTTTGCTCAGGATCTCAGTTTTCTCATTTTTTCAGGATTATATTTTCTCGCTTTAGTTTGTGAATTACCTTCCTTGAAAGCACAGTTCATAGTGGAAAACGTTTCTAGCTGGGTGCCATGTGTTCCTTAGCAAAACTGAGCCTGAAAAGCAAAATGAGCATTGATGGAGCTGGGGGAGGAGGGTGTTACCTGCAAGCTGGCAAGAACTTCTTGTCAGCTAAGTGCTCTCAGGGGAATTGGTGAAGTTCCTGGCAGGCTTGTTATTAGGTGTGGCCAATTAGTAGCAAAACAGATAATAATGGGGTGACGTATTATCATGGAAGAGTTGTCCTCAGTGAATCCCCCAAATGTCACAGAGGGGGATTATTTTTTTGAAGTGTCTTGCCCTCAACCCTTTGGACCTAACCAAGGAAGCCAAAAGACAAGCATCCAGACATTTTTCTTCTCGCTCACAGATTTTCTGCTGAGATTGAGTGGTTCAGCTTGATGTTATTGTTATTATTGCTGGTATCATAATAAGGGTGACAGTTTTGTCACGGAGGATACAGCCCTTTGCAGAGCCCCACCCCTGGAAGGCTGTGACATTGTTTGGCAGCTGCCTTGATCTCTCTGTTTCAGGGAATTTTCAGGAGGACTGTAAGGGATGATAAAGGCTGACAGAGAAGATCAAGCTGATAAATAGTCGGAAAATTTTCACATACAAAACCCAGCAAATCTGAAAACAGAGCCACAGCAGCAGAGAGATTTATGTATTATGTATTGAAAAATACAAGCGTGGCACGCTTTGTGAATGCTGGATCGCTGGCTCTCCTCAGCTGGGCTTTCCAGTCTATTAAATTACTCTGGGCCATAATCTGTTATAATAAATCGTTTGCATAGCACCTCTGGAGCACACTGCCAAGCAGAGAAAAACAGGTGACTTTTCCTCTGAGAAGCTTGTGGCCTGGCCAGTGAGGAGTCACAAATGGGGCAGTGGTTCAGAAGAAAGGAGACAGAAAAATTATTAGGAAGGGGGGGGGTGGCAAGGGAGGTTTTCCTGGGAGGGTTGTTTTTTATAGTGGCTGTGTAAAGGATGAGAGTTGGGGCTGAAAGATGAGAAAGGAAGAAGATGCTGGAAAA
The DNA here is from genome assembly GCA_013401135.1 of Cettia cetti. Lineage (NCBI taxonomy): Eukaryota > Metazoa > Chordata > Aves > Passeriformes > Sylviidae > Cettia > Cettia cetti. Next base: position 42,666 of record VZUI01043938.1, read on the forward strand.
TAAAAGAAGAGAGCAGGATGGGATTTCTATCATTTAGCCTCCATGGGATCAAGTGCATTACTGCTCTGAATAATGCCCTCGTTTAGCTCCATTGTGTGATGGATTTGAAGCTTCAAAACATAAATGAAACTAAGGGCCTAGATAGCCTAATGCTGTTATAAATTTTGAAGACCTGGTTTCAAATATGATTCAGGGGCCTTAGTGAAATGCGTTTGGGGATCTCTGCTCTATCCCTGTTGGGTAATTGTGCACATCACAGAAACATCACATCCTGGCATGATGCTGGTGCTCTGCCAAATGGAGGCTCTGAGGCTGCAATAGGAAGGGGAGCTGCAAGTTGTGATTTAGGAATGTTGGCTGGGGGATGTGGAAGCAAAGTCTACAAAGTTTCTGCCTAGAAAGCATTTAAAAAAAAAAAAAAAGGAAAGAAAAAAGAATCTCCAAGTTAATTCTCTTATGGGAAAAAGCATGTTGGGAAAGAGGCAAATACTTTGTGAAATTGCCAGTGCCCCATTTCCCTGGGTTATAAAACTTCTGGCAAACACATCAGCTGTATTCCCGCCCCTTTCAGATTACATGTAGTGTGTTTGAAATAATTTTTTAACAAATCACAACATAAAAAAGGAGGACAAAAGTCTGAATAGTATCTGCTAGGTCAAAGATGGAATGCTGGCTTAATGCACAGCAAAAGTAGCTGCTTCCATTACTGTTGGTATTCTGAAACTCATGGTCACTGGCTGGTTGTGTCCACCACGTGGGATTTCAGACATTTTTCTCTATCATCCAAAAATGTAGAAAAACTTAGGCTGCAAACATCCTCAACTCTGTTTGAGTAGCTCTAATATACATGACTTAGGTAGGCGTAAAAAGTGAGAAATGACCTTTTCAACATGACTTCAGATATTAAAACGATCTTACAATCTTATTATCATGAGAACATTTCGCAGAGTATTAAGCTCAATAAATTACCTTTTCCCCAAGCTGCTAACCCTCGATCCCTCAGGGGCAGCTGCAGCAACGATGTTGGTTCATGGCCTTCTTATTTTAGCTGAATTGCTTAATTGGTATGTGTTCTACATCCCCGATTGAGTATTTGGAGCACAAATGAAGGTTAGAACCTTTGCGCTAGTTATCGACTGGAAGAAAATTGATTCACGCTCAGGAGTGCAGTTGGGAGACAATTCACAATCCTCCCTTGGAAGGAAAGATTCTGCTCTTTTCTTTTCCCCTAGATTTCTTGCAAAGGTCACTCCAGCTGAACATGGTCGTATTTTTGGTTTGGTCGTTGCTTTTTACAGGGCAAATCACTGTTTGAGAGCCAGAGTTTGAGTTTCCTGGGTGTGTTTGTAGGTGAACTTGAAATTGAGGTGCAGGGGATGTTGTCCTTCCCTCTCCCTGCCTTACCCTGCCTGGTCTTTGCACACCTGCATTTGCTGTTCTCCAGAAGAGATGTCCCTGTGTAGGGCATCTGTGGAAAAACAAGTTATAATTCCCCAAGTGTTCTCCACCTTTGTTGTATCCAAGAGAAGGGAGGAAAGGGTTATGAAAGAATGTCACTGTTTTCAGCTCCCAACCTCAAGATGCATCCCATAAGGTGACTTCCTAAAGACATGTTTCCATTGTGCTGAGCATTTTTAGTTCAGTGAGTGAAAATAAATCCATAAGTAAAGGTCATTCAAGATAAAGCTCAGAAATGCCAGAAAGTGACAGCAAAATTTACCAAATTGCTGTGCTGAACAAATTTGAACTGAGTGCACGTGCTTTGTACCACTTGATAATTGATCTTTTCTTTGCAAGCCCTTCTGCATCAGCTGATACAGAAGCCTTTGGGTTTTTTTTGTGATCTTCATAGCAGGAACCTGAGGTTTCTTGTGGCCTGTATTAATAGAAACATCAAAATGGCAGAGCTCTCTTTTTTAATGTTCATTAAAGGGCAAACATGTGACTTAGCCAGCCTCAGCAAGATTCCCTGTGGCTCCATGAGCATGCCAAAAAGAGAGGCAAGGCAGCCAAAGCAAGAGGCATTCCTGGACTACAGAGCATGTTACACATAATCCAGAAGGGAAATGGAAAGAAAATCTTAAAAGTCAGACAGACATGGAGGGGGCAGCAGGATGTCAGCTCAGCATGTTGACATGCCACAATCTGTTAGCTCAGTGTCATTAATACAGAGGCCAGTGAGAGAGGAGATAGACAGGATTGGAGGAAGAAATTTGGCAGCATCAAATAAACCCAGACAGAGTCACTGAGACACCATGAGATGCTTCGTTGAAGGAGCACTGTAAAATTAGAATAGAGCTCTACTCTTCAATTCAGCAGTGAGCAGCATGCCACCTTGAGTGCTTTGTTCAGTGGGTGGTAACTAATCTGAGCACTGGTAGAGCTCCCCCATTGCTCCAAGGGACAGCAATACAGTAGAAATGGTGATTTTGTATAATGCATGACCAGGTACAATGGGAGAGCCCATTTGCTGTGACAGGTTTTGCCTCTGTAACTCACTTGCCCCTTGGGCTCTGTTCCAGTGGCCATTGGCCACCATCCCAGGGTCAGTGGCTTTCCCAGGCACTGCAGAGGTGGAATGTTTGTGGAGGCTTGAGCAAGTGAGACAGCTGATATCTTAAAGATAATTCCAGTGCTGGCTGTTGTCTGAAGGTATGTAAATGCCATAGTTTGAAGGACCCTGAGGAGAGCTGGGAGGTTTTTTTAATTTGGCCACTAGGTTTATTTTTTCTATTTTGTGGCACCCTATACTTTATTGAAAGCCTTTGGATACCACTGAGAGTCTTAAAACTTGTGGTATGCATTTTGATGGTTTAAATATATAAATTCAGATTTACTCATCTGGCAAAAGAATAAGTGTTTTAGCTACTTGCATAGGAAATCAAACAGAAAATTATCCACCGCATGGAATGCAATACAGAAAGACATCACTGTCCTAAAAATCTGTAAGGTAGAAAAATATAAAATACCAATTACAAATCAGCATTCAGTAGTTCCGTGAATGTCTCAGTTTGTTTTTGGATTTACCCTGAGTTGTGTATTATCTTTATTTTAACACAGCTAAGATTTCAGAGCCAAAGTCAAATATCAGCATGATCAGTGACTGACCATAAAAATAAGTAAATGGAGCACTCCCCTGATTCTTGGCACTTCTGCAATGTTTTTTCTTGGTATTGTTTGGAAGAGTCTCTTGGGGCCTTCAAAATGAAAACGTTTCCTTATGTTTTCTCTTCCATTAAAGCTGACACTGAACTGGAGGTTACTCTTGCTGTCAAACTGTTGGTGTTCGGGGCTTTTATTTTGGCTTTTTTTTTTTCTGCAAGAAAAGTAAAAAAGCTTTTCAGTAATTTCTTTTAAATTCTCTTGCATCTCACACAGATACAGTTAAAACAGGATAGACATCAGCTGATGACTTTAGCAGAAAAAGTGGTATTTACTTCTTGTGTCACAGTACTTACCTTACTTAGGGTTGTTCCAGATCTCCTGCTGTGCCTGCAGGAGGTGGGAACCTCACCTTTCTCTGTGGAGAAGCCTCCCCTCCCAGGGAACAGTAGCAGAAGGGCCAGCAATGCCACACCAGGGTTCTGCCACAGGAAATCCAACAAATGTGAGCATGTTAGGAAAGCTGCAGTTGTCTCATGCTGGAAGCAGACATGGTGGCCTGCCCTGTCTCCAGGGGAGCATCACCAGGACAAAACTCTCCTGATGGACCATGTGCTCTCCTGTATTGTCTCAGTCACAGGAAAGAAACTCAGTTATGATCCTGGGCCTTCAAAACTTACTGTCTCGTTTCTCTTTTTCTTCAAAAATAAAAAATAAATCTGCACACACATGGATTTTGTGTGGTCTAAATGTATTTTTAACTCTTCTAATAACCCACAGGGTTACCCTGGCTGGGTGTGCCCTACGACATGGCTGCAGCTCATTTTGCCTTTCTGATAAAAGCAGCATAGTCCTTAAACCACTTGAGAGCTCTCTTGGCTGAAAAGAAATATGTTTGTTATTAGGCTGTGTAGGGGAACGTAAATAATTGTATTGAGAGTGAAATAATATTTGTAGCTTTTATTTATATCGTGAATGCTTGCAGTGAAAGGTCTAAGGAGCAAATGAGCAAATACCTTTTTTGCAGTGTCTGTATCATGCACATTGTCTGCAGATACCAGACATCAATTCCGTAACTTAAAAGTTATAGAAAGCTAACTGTAAATATGTCAACATTTTCTTTGTCATCCCAGAGCACTCAATAATCTCTTAGATAACTTGGATTTAAGCCGGGGAGTGCTGTGGCAATAAGGGCCAAGGCTTTGAACTTGATTCAAAATTGTATGGAAACCTAGATTCAATTGTGAAGATTTTGACGTTCTTACAGTAAGTTCTCTTGCCAAAGGGACAAATTCCAATATTTTATATTACTTGGGATTTTTGAGTGCTCTACTCTTCAAGCCTAATGTGCTGTCAGTTCTGTGACCTACATGGCAGCATTGAAATTGCAGTCCAGCTTCCCTTCCCTCTGGACCATGTCCTTTGGCACTGCCTCGATTCCACCCCATATTTTTACCTTTTGTGTGTAGATCTTTCATAGGAAGAGAGAGACATTCAAGTACAAAGTGTCCAAGCTTTCTGTGTCAGCAAAACCACCAAAGTGGTGGCAACTTGGAGGTGAAGTAATGGAGGCAAGTGGCACTTTGGGGACCTTTTGGGTTTATTTCACCTTCTTGACATTTATTCAATGGTGTTGAGTCTTCAACAGCCTCTTCAAGGTGAAAGAACATGTCCCATCTTCCTTTAGCACGTTTTTACTTGAGCCTCTCAGTTGGTGAGCTGCTGCCATTGGCTGGAATAGCCAAGTTATTAAAAAACAGGAGTCCTGGCTGTGTTCCCCAGGGGAAATGGGGAGGCAGAGACACCCCATGTTCTCGGCGCCGTCGCAGAAGTGCCCAGGCCGAGCCGGGGGCAAGAGGTCCATGAGGGAGACGGGAGCGGAAGCGTCCAAATCTCACCCTGCCAGCTCGGGGCTGGCAAACCTCCCTGCTGGCAGCCAAGCCACTGGGGGCAGCCTCTGACTGAATTTCCCAGCCTGGAAAATGTTCTAAGAAAGGAAAAGGAGTTAAAACAAAAATAGACAAAACATGCCAAATGGCAGCCAGGAAGGCGAGAGCAGGTTCTAGGCCAGAGGCCAAGCCAGGCTGAGCGCGGCGGCGTCTGACGCACGGTGACAGTCGGGACAGGGACAGCGCCGTCACCTTGCAAGGGAGCAGCCAGCCACCAGCATTGGTGGCAGTGGGCTTTTGGAAGAGGGAACAGCCCTCCCAGTCTCCTCCTAGGAAAAGCACGTTCTAAGGGCAGAAGGAATGACTTTTTAAGAAAAACCAGGCAAGCCAGCGCAGCATTTGCAAGCGTAAAATTCTGGATTCTTAAGCCAGTTTTTAATTATTTCTTTTTGCCGTTTTTTTCACATCCTGATTTTTCAAGAAAATGTTTAAATTTCAGGACGAAAGTGATCCCTGTGACTCAGAGAGCAGCCATGGAGGTGTGAAACAGGGGGGGTGTGGGTGTGAGAACAGGCTCAGCACAGGGAGGGTGTTTGGATGAGCGATGCCGAGCAGCCACCTCGCAGTCAGACTGCAGGTGATCAAATACAGGTGGCCAAGAGCTTTAGGGAGTTTTAAGCCAACATAGTAAAGTACAGAATATTCTTTCATAAAAAAGCAGTTTTCAGGGCCAGATGGAACCAGTTCCTTTCACACTTTATGTATAACCCAAACCAGGTAATTTATTCTTTCAGTCTTGTGAGCCCGGTAACTTGGGTTTGGCCAGTTCACGTCATGCTCAGCTCTCCTAGTCTGGATCAGAAGACTCTGAGCAGTGATGAACCACAGCAGCTAGGCCAGGGAATGGGGCAGGGAGTGCTCTGGGGGGATAGCTGGACAGATACCTCTTGGCCTTCTTTCCTGAACATACTGCATATCACAGCTGCTTCCAGCCTTGTCTTTGGGATGGTTCAAATCCACTGGTTTTCTTTCTCCTTTTTCATATTTCAGCAGCAGCAGTGACCCATCATCTTGCATCAGATTTCTGAATTTGTCCAGTTGTACCATCCCATTTCTTGTTTAGTTTTCTGTTCATCCAGGAATAAAAGCAATTATATTACAAATAAACCTCTTCAAACCCAGTGAGGGAAATTTTGAAACAACAGTTATTAGCTTGTGGCCCTAGGTTTGGCTTAAAGCAAAGAAGTCCTTGTGTCCAGCGTATGAAAAGATATGTAATTCCAGTTTCCATCTTCTGAAGCTCCTGAATCAGCAGTAGGAATTCTGCCTAAATGTGGAGGGCAAGTATGAGCTCAAAAGCCTTGAGATTCTTGGATCTCTCTTTTCCTGGGAAGGATGGGAGGAAAAAGAAGGCACAGAATGTTCTCATAAGCTTTGACAGGGAAAACAATATGGTAAGATTGAGAAGATACACATGTGGAAGGAATGCACTCTTAAGATCAAGGCACTGGAGGGAGATCCTTGGGTACAAGATGTGTTTCCTTGATTAATTCTCATTGCCTGCACTTGTGGCAGAGGGGAAAAAGGGGAATGAGTATGAGCAGGGTGGGCTTGTGTCTTCTCTGCTGTGCTCTTCTGGTGCACCTTCTTGTTGCATTCCTCAGCTCAGACATTTACTGCAGCACAAGGATTTGCCTGGCTTACAATATCACCCAGGCTTCTGTGGGGTGGTTTTGTCACTGGCTTTCTCTTGAAGTTACAGTTATGCAAAAGCCATTTGTTTTCAGTGAGTTCAGCAAGTTTCCTCCTCCTGTTTCATGTAAGGATAGCAAGAAGCAGACAATCAGGTTGAAGCAGAAACTGAGAAATGCTTATTAACACTTGCTTTGAATGCGTTTTACTGCAAAGAAGCTAAAGAATCAATATATATTTTAATTCTGCTAAGGAGGAATGGGTGACTCACTGACAAAATTCCACTGAACTATGTTGGGTGGAGTTTTTGCAGGTTTATGCTTGTTGACATTAGTATCTTCTAAATTGACGATTTTAATTAAAGAACCCAACTTTAGTCAGAAATTTTGTTTCTCTAATGCAGAAGGAGTGAAATTTTGCAAAATTATCTTAACAATTAAGATCAGGATATAAGTTTATCAGATCAAAAGTAAAGCATACTTTTCTTTGTTCTTTAATGGAGGGCTGGCTGTTTTGAGCACGTAGCCAGCCCAGGTCACTCAACCACAAAAGTCTTTTCAAAGGTATTTAAATTGACAACACAGCCCAACACAAAGAACTTGCTTTTGTTCCTGTTTTCATGACAAAGAATTACATTAAATGAGGGAAGTTATCAGGCTGAATCTTTATCCTAAACTTATGTTTGGAATAATAAATTACAGGATCACGTTCTTCTGTAGTCATTGCTGAATTTAGTGATTGTGTAACTGAATATAAAATTATGACCTAGTTTTTTTGGAAGTGGTCAATACACAAATACAGCCAAAGATTTCTTTGATGTGGCTTTTTTTTTTCTTTTTGCAGTTGTAGTTTTTAAGCACACAACTAGGCTTTTGTTAAAAATCCGTGGGACACCGGTGATGATTAGGAACCAAAATGCTTGACCTTGAAAGAAGAGTTGAGACACAGATTTGCTTGTGTTGAGGAGATTTGAAAAAGGAAGAATATTTGCTGATAGCTTTTGCTTCTTAGGATATGCATATAAAAATGGCAAAAGATGCCACATTCGTAAAGTGTAAATGACATGTATGTGAAGGGGGGATTGTGGCCTCGGTTACAGAGGTGGTGTCATTCCTCTCTCAGACTCCATGTGTTTTGAATAGGTGGATTAATTTCTTGTGTTTGGGATGTTATTTGATACCTGGATGATAAGATTTTTTGGGTCTGAGGACTGTGTTTACTCTAGAGGAGCTTAAAGTGGCCAAGAGAGAGAAAAAGAGAGTAAACAGTTAATGTGTTCAGGAAACGGACTTCAAAGTTTGCTGTGAGAGTAACATTCTTCCTCCTGAAAGTTCAAAATGCCAGACTCTAAAAGCCACTCAGTACTTCAAAAGCAAATGTATCACAGTAATGCATAACCTTCTAGATAAGGTGTCTCCTGCCAGCAGGAAAAAAGAAAGTATGTGTGAGTGTGTGTGAGACAGAGATGTTGGGTGTGGTGGGCAGGGTCTGGGTTCCAGCTGCGTAGAGATGGTTTTTCTTAGTGAAATCCTGAAGCAGGGCTGGAGACAGAGCCAAGAGCTCCTCAGTGGCACTTGACTTCATCCCATCTCTCCGTATTCCTCATGGCAGGAGGTGTGACAGAGTGGGGAGCCATTAGACCCCACTGTGCAGCTGCCCCTGCTCAGTCCATGAAAATTATCCTTAAAGTTGGCATGTGCTCTGTGTCCTCCACAATTCTCGGTATTTCCAGTCGTGTTTCATAAAAACTGTGTCTGCACCAGTTTCACCAAGAGCACACCAAGAGTATTTGGCAAGTGTGCTGCTGCATGCATATTTTTTTGGGAAGCAAGTCAAAGTGGGAGTAATGACTTTCATGAATCATTGTGGTAATAGAGAAATTCTCTTTATTGACCTGTGTGGCTGGCACTGATATCAGTCAGTACTCTGTGGGGCTGTGGGAAATCTTATGAACATCATTCATTTAAGCAATAAACCAAAAAAAAAAAAAAAAAAAGAAAGAAAAAAGGCATCCAGACTGCATATTGTTCCCATTGCAGCCTCTTAGCAAAGAATTGTCTCTAGTCCACTGGAACTATGTAGCATTTCATACATATATGCATTATTATTCTTCCCCTATTTTTGCAAAGACATTTTAACTGTTGTTTTACATAATTAAAGGATTGTTCTCCTCCTCCAAAGAGATTGAAGTATAGAAATCGCGGGATTGTTAAGGTTGGAAAAGACCTTCAAGATCATCAAGTCCAGCTGTCCATGTAGCACCACCATCAAATGTTCACCACTAAACCATGGCCTCAACTCCATATCCACACATATTTTTAACGCCTCCAGGGATGGCAATTCCACCACTTCCCCGGGCAGCAAGTGGCTGATGGTCAAGCAGTAGCTGTGTGACAGCAAACCCTGTAAATTGGTGGGACACGAATTTCAGAAAGACCTTTCCTGCAAGGGCAAAGACAGTTTTGCCCTCTGATGCTGCTTTCCATCCAGGTACTTAGTACACTCTGGGATCAAGATTCTTTCCATCCCTCTGTATTTGGTCCAGTGGTCCCATAAAGAATAAAGAGCTGTCTCTGAAGCACTGAGCATGAGTCTGGGCATGAAGTGGTGGTGGTGGTTAGAAAAGCAGGACTGAGAGCCTTCAGCTCTTCCAAAGCTTCTACAACCCTGCTCATGGCCGTTCCCTGCTGCCTCTTTAGCTTTGGAGCAGCAAATGTCTTTTATGATATTTTGGTATGGAATGTAGCCAAAGCTTGGGCAAGGGCAAATGATGGAGAACTATTTTTTCCCACTGTATCAGCAGACAGGTAGATAGGTGAGTTGGTAGATAGAAGGATAAGGATGTAACTAAAAGTATTTCCTCTGTTTCAAGCTGTAATAGTCAGCCAGTCCTTTCCTACTGATGCGTATCAGATAGGTGCATAAAACCTTACAGCTTTTTTCCTTAAAGACCTGTGCACGCCTGAATATTCTGTCTTGTTTTCAGCAGCAGTGCAGCTGCACCAGGGCTAACAAAAATCAAATGCTCATGTAGACAAGGCCTATTTTCTCAGTGCACTGGCAGGTTTTTTCATGGCCTTGTAGTAAAAACACCTGAGCCCTGTCTATTTTCAGATCCACACGGTTGTTGGAAAATGAGTGTGTGTTGTAGTGTACCAGAGACCACAGAGAGCCGGCTCCTTGGTCTATAACAAATACTGCTGGAGAACATTAAGCAGCAATTCGCTGTTTCATTGGCAGGAAATAGGATGTTTTTGAAGTGTGACAACGTGTCTGTTTAAATTTTGATGAGACACAGGTTCACAAAAGGTAATAAGGGTTTGTTAACCATTCCAGAGTGCTCGCTGCAGAGGTGGGTGTCTGTTTTCAGTGTCAGCTGATGGGGAAAGACATTTGTCAGCCAATGTGTGACTTGCTGCTCAATCACTGAATCTGGTCTCCATGCATTAAGGAGAAAAACAGGAAAGTGTCACTGGCCACTGAGCATTTCTCACAGCTGACCAGTACCTTGAAACCAAGCTATTCCAACCTGCAGGAGGTATGCACTGGTAGGAGTTCTTAATTAAAACTCACTTGGAATTAGAGCCTAATATGGGCTAGATAGCTGAAGAGCACTGCAGGAAGTGGAGGCTTCTGGTGTTTTATATATTAATTTGTTAGATTTGCTGTAGGGCAAGCCTTGTCCTTTCCTAGGTGCCAGGACCAATGCTTTTATGATCTGGCATGGGCTTTCTGTGTACTAATTTCCTCTTCCCTTTGTAAGGCCACTATCCTGGTGTTCCTGTGGTCCCTTCAGAGCAGATCTGTGCTTCAGGAGCACTGTGGGGTTGTGTGATTCTTGCTGGGTTGTCCCATGAGCTTATTTTCACAAGGTAGATGTGAGTTAATAAGGCAGCTCCATTTCAAAGCTTAGGTGGCTTTATCCTCTTCTTGTCTTCTGGTGGGAACTCTTAGCAGCATTTACCTTCTTCTCCCTCAGATGTCTGAGATGTACTTTGGACTGTTTCACATTTTTTGTTTGTGTAAAGTACAGTAAAAACTGCAAACAGGAAGGATGTATGTGATTGCCTGCTGGTTATGAAAGCTCCTGTAAGCGCCAGCTTGGAACAAAGGAAGCACTGAAAAAGGCAACTGTAAAGAAGCAAAGGATTAATTTTAATGCAGTTTAGAAATTCCAGCAACTTTTTTTCTGAGTGTAGAATAAACATTTTAGTGAATCGAGTGAAACAATCTGGAGGAAACAGGGATTTGTGTTCTTCTTGATGGACTCAATCCAATTTTTAGTGGAAATTATCCTTCAAAGCTTTACTGAGGCCCAGATTTGAAAAAAGCAGCCCTTCCTATCAAGCCTGTTCAGATGAATCATTGTTCATTATTTGTGTTATACATTAATGTGTGGTTGCTCCCATCAAGATAGATGTTCTGCCATATGCAAGCACATATTAGAGCCAGTCTTTGCCAAGAGCCTTCTCGATAGCTGAGGGGGGAAGCAGGATGGGAGAGGAGGAGGAGGAGGAAGGAGGGTTGGATGACGAACCAAGCGCCAACAGGGAATGTGATTTCCAGAAAAAACCTCCACTGAAAGTCTGCCAATGTAAAACCAAGGTTGCCTCCCCACACATCTTCCTCTAATAGCCCATCATCCATGGACTCCCAAGACATTTGATTGCACCTACCTCCTCCTTGTATGCATTTCCTTAGCTGGGAAATCACACTGTCTCTGAGCATGATTTATTAAGGCTCAAATTGAAATGTCATCAATAATGGGAAGTGTCTTGGTGGAGCTGTGCTGCTGTCCAGAGCACCAGCATAAAGGTCACAGCACATGCAGAAGAGTGTCACCTTCACAGCCCAGCTTCTGAGCCATTATTCCTGGACCTAGCAGTAGCCTTAGGAAGAGAACTAATAAAAACATCATGGCAGAATGGATATACAGCAGCCTGAGTGCATCACGTCTTCATTTGATTCTGCATCAAATACAGTCTATGATTTTTATCTCCATCACCTCTAAGCAAAAATAAATAAATAAAATACAGATTTTCCCACCTGTTATGCATTACTATACTTATCCTGTGCAATTGAATCAAAAAGAGATGAAAAGAGGGTTAATTACCATATGTCAGTGTTTCAGATTCCACAGATTCTGGGGATTATGACACTATTCAAAAATTGCCAAAGATTCAGAGATAAATATTTTGCTTCTCATCAACAAGAAAGTTCACCTCCTGGAAATATCCCATCCCTCCATCACACAAGATTCTGTACTGGAGCAGTGGCTGGCATCAGGTGAAAAAGACATTTGAGTGCAGAGTCATTCCTGTAGTCACATTCCATTTCACAGATTCAGTGGGCCAAGCAGATCACTGCATGCTTTGCAGCTGAGGAATAACACAGCAGAGGGTTTGGCCCCTCTCTTCAGAAGTAAGAACCATTTATCAGGACTCCATTCCTGGTTCCTCATGTGCCCCAGGGGGGGCTGCACTCAGCCAAACGTGAAGGGATGTTGGAGCACTAGAGATAGTTTATCTTTCACTAAAACATCCGATCTTGATTTTCAAGTGTTACAAGGTATTATGGTGTTAGTGATGGGCTGCCACATTTAGACCTTCTGAGTCTGGCAAGAGCATGCATCTGCCACAGTATCTGCACTTCACTTACTTTTGCTCATTAAATACTTGAATTTATTCCTGATTTCTGTAGGTAATTAACTGCGTAGTTTTTCTCTCCATTTTTGCTAGTTATAATTAGATGTCACAGTGACTGTATGTTATTGTTCTTATAACTTTAAGAAGACCAAAACCACTGATACAATAGCTTTCATTCCTATAGCATTTTCATGTGAGCTTCAGAAAACACAGAAATGATGAATGATCTGAAACTTCCTCCCTCACCAAAAAGGAAAGAGAGGCACAGCTGAGTTAGGTCAGTTGCTCCAGTCCCAAGTGGTCATGGCTTGGTTAAGAGCAGAGATTTCACCTCTGCACCTCAGGATCTCTCAGACAAACTGGGAGAGTGATAGGTACTCTGGGCCCTCTCAGGGGTTTTCAAAACTTCTTTTTACCTTTCTTTCTTTTGAAGAAAGGTGTAAAATAAGGTTGCTTTCACGAGATGTGCATAAAGAAGGCAGCTGTTACTAAGCTCTGAATAGACCTGATTAATCAGATGTATCCACAGCGGGATGTTGTGTGTCTTGTGTGTAATTTGGAGTTGGATGTTTTTACCTCTAGCACACCTTAAAAACCTCTCTGGATAATTCTCAGTAAGTCTTCCATCGATCATATGGAATTTTTTCAGCTGAAATCTGCTTTCCATTTACTTTTCACCTTCAAATTGCGGTTCCCCAAGGTCCTTTATAGAGAACTATAAATTGTAGATAGACGTTTTTGATTCTTTTTATTCAAGCTTAATATCTTGCTCAGTTAGTGAACCCTTAGGAATTGCCGTGTGGCCCCTTATAACCGGGGTGGTAATAAAGTGGCGGATTTGCAGAAACCCTATAAAAATGTGTGCAACGGTAAATTGTATTTAGGCTACTACTGGGGAGAGAGGCATGAATGTACAATTATGAGAAGGATGTCCCTGAAGAGAGATTTGAGTCCGTTGCCATAGTCTGAATCCTCTATCTTGTGGTGCACAAGGTAATTCAGGCATAGAGCAGAGGATTTTTTTTTTCCTAAAGAGATTATATTACCCATCTCCTCTGTTGATGGATTTTATTGCACAGGTTCACTGAGAGTTTTATTATTGCATTACTTAATGTGTTTTTGAGGTTCCTGAAACATTTAAAATATAATAATGAGTTCAGCTGTATGCCTGCACTTGGCTCCTCTCAATCTGTGACCAAGGCAGAGCTGTGACCCTGGTGAGCGGCCGGCCCCGCAGCTCCCCAGGGAGTCGATGGCTGTGGTGGATCCCAGAGCCACAATTCCCTGGAGAATGGCTTGAACATTAAACAAACTTGTCAGATTTCATCTAAATAACAGATTCCAGTCCTTTGCCTTCTTTCTAAGTAGGGCAAGGGTGAGTTACGACAAAGATGGAGCGATGGCTATGGGATGTGCCTGTGATTGACAGGCTGCTTCTGCCGCCCTGGTTTCTGGTGCCACATCTCCTTTTCAAAGCCAGCTGCTCAGATAACAAAGTGTCGTTAAGAGCCATGACACTTGTCACACCATTTTAAAGAAGTGTTGTGGTGTTATTAAAAAAAAAAAAGCATTCCCATGTGGAAATCATGGCATAACATCCTCCTTAATAGCATGATAATGTGGGCCAGAGTCTTAGTTCTCTTCAAATAGATAAGAACTTCTTCCTAATTAGCAAGAATGTTTATGTTGTGTTGATAGGCTGATTTTTGAGACTTAATCTAGAGCCTTAAAAAAAAAGTGTTTCTTCATTACAGGGTTTTTCTCATATAGAAAACAGAAGATTTTGCCTGCCCAACTGCAATTTTTTTCTGTAATTCTCAGTAGATCTGTTGGAATAGTTCAGCATTCATACATTGTTTGCTAACCCAGTCTAAAAGCAGCCTGGGAATATAGATCTCTATTACAGTGAATTCCCATACTGCCAATGTCAGAAATGATACAATATTTTGGTAAAAGAGCAACTTCTGCTACTAGCAGTAGGAAGATTCCAGGTTTGTGATATCAATTATAACACAAGATGAAAATGAACAAAGCCACCATGACTGAACCATCTCAGGTGCTCTTTTGCAAGGTTTCCCTTGGGATTTGCCAGGCTGTGGACTGCTGGGCAAATCCTGCAGAGTGCTGCCACGGCTTAGACAAGTATCTGAGCAGACACCTTGGATTTCTTTGACTTTTCTTTTCCCAAATGGCTACATGGTTACCTGCAGCAGCACAAAGTCCTCTCAACAGGAGGAGTTTTCTGCACCCTACAGGGCCTAATGAATCCAATTTTCAGCCATTTTTCCATTAATGGGAGCTGGAAGTAGTTCGGAAGAATGCACACAAGTGCAGACTTTTTACAGCTTGGTAAAGTCTCAGATGAGTTTGCCTGAAAGTTTGTATTCTTATCTTACAGAGCAATGCTTAACATGGGTAAGGCAGTATAATACTGGATAGGGTCTCTTATTTAAGTCTTATTTACTCTCCTTTCCAGTGAATTATGTGGATCTAGGGTTTAGGTTCTGGCATCTGAATGTGGGGATGAAACTGAGACCATTTATCTCAGTATGAAGATGATCTGGCATCTGGATTTTAGAGGAACCATGTCCCTAAACTCTGGAAAGTTGCTTTATATTTTAGTATATTGAAAACAAATCTACTTTATTCCCTTTACTGTTATTGCCAAATACACTTTCCTATTGTGTTACCTGTGCCTTGCCATGTTTCTGATGCTGGTGAATAGCAAATATCAAATATTCAAAGGTTCCTTGAGGATTACATTCAGTACAAACAAAGCAGCCCAGTTGTGTGTCTGAGCTCTTGTGTCTAGTAGTCTCTGAGCTATAAGCTACATCTATGAATGAAAAAAATCCTGGATAGGCAGCTGGAGACAAGGGAAATGTTCTACTGTTGCATGGCTGAGGACAGTTAATCTGGCAGCCTTCGTTAGGCGATGCTTAGCTGATAATGAGCCTCAGCAAATGGCCTGCATTCAATATAAACTCCTCTGTGTGTTTGAATGTTTCACCAGTCCACAATATAGTTTAAGCTTTATGATTCTAATTTTACTCAATGGAAACCAGATGAAATGAAAACAAGAATAGTCAAAAGAAAACACTGTGTTTGAAATACAGGCCTGTGAGCAAGGAAAAACCCTGAATTCTTTCTAAACCCAGATGAGTCACCAACCCACTGTAAGAGATGCCTCAATCACTTGAGTGCTCTCCATCTTTTATTAAGCTCAGCAGGAAAAGAGCTTAAACCATGATAAAACTGACCCTGCAGCTGCATTATTTTCTCGGGCAAATCAGCCTCGGGTGGAGGAGGCCGTGATTTCGCAGATCAGAGCAGTGGAGGTTGGCCACGTTTCACCCAGCAGATGAGTCACTGCTCTGGTGGCTTTGCCTGGTGCATTTCCCTCCACTTAACCATTGGCCAGGATCGATCTGGCTGCGTCTGTGTCGAGTTTCCTCTTTGTGGTGGATGTGTAGGAGGCTGAATTTTGGTTCTCATGAAAGCGAGAGAGCGAGCGGTAGCCAAGCATGGGACGTGCAGGTGCTGCTGAGGCGCTCAGTCATAACTCAGAGCCTCAGCTCAGACCTGAAACTGCCCCAGCTATTTAGGGTTTGACTGAGCCGCCGTGGCCCCAGCGGGACTGAGGTGCCTCGTCTCTTGGGGACACGGACACGCTTCCACAGAGATCAATCTGTGATTCTGAATCTTATTTGCATTACTAGTAGAGACAGATCGGTTTTTAAACGCAGGTCTTTAAAATGTCATGGTAAGATATCAACACAGTTTAAACATATTAGTAAGTAATAAACAGAAATAAACCTCTTAGAGGAAAGAAATCTGGGAACAGACATGCTTTAGATCTTCTCCTCTTTGGTGAAGGATTTGTCCTTGCTAAGTTCTATCTCTTCAATAAGACTTTATCTTGTAGATTGGACCCAAACCTGAAAAACAAATGTGCTGGGTAGTAATTTAAAAATACACAAGCAAAGATGTCTGAACTTATAAGCAGAGACAGAGTATCTGTGGTTTGGTACCATGGAAGTTCCCCTTAAACCTAAAGTAAATGCCTTTTCCATGGCAAATGATAGGTCAGCTTTAAGTTCCCTGTTTACTTTTTGAATACAAACACATTTTAAGTTTTTGCAAAGCCATTACCAGCACTGTTTCAGCTCAAACTCTCTGTTTCTAGGACTATCTGGGAAAAACATGAGAGATCCACTGCTTTATATACAGTCATTGGGTTTGTCTTCTCCCTTGGAGGTTTAGTTACAGGATGTCTGGTAAAGTAGAAACCAAATTGGTCATGCTGGTAGTACTGGTGACTCACATAGAGACATTTTCGTAGTTAAAACTGGAGCAAAGTGGTGCAGTTGCTGGGTCTGCAGCTCAAGCTTGATGAATGTTTTGGGCCAGCACCGATGGACAAAACTTGCCCTCATTTGCTCCATTATGTTCTCAGTGAGGAGCTCCAGTGCACAGAACAGCTACAAATTGGTCCAGCTGAGATACTGATATGAAAATCTACAGGACACTTTTCTCTAGTCAGAACTTCTTTGTACGTGAGCTGCTCTGTGATCTAACAGATTTCACCTGCAACTTTGTGGTGATCTGAAATGAAAGACAGCACTTCCCACCATGGCAGGAACAGACAGGAGTGCGAGGGAAGAACAGGCAGGGGAAGCGACAGCTTTGTTGGATATAAAACAAACAGAAAAAGAAGGCGCTTGGCAGGAGTGAAGACTGAAACAAAATGGTTTGCAAAGGATTCGTGCTCACTGATACTGAAAGTGAGTGGTGGAGCCCAAACACTCATTTCAGAAGGAAGCTGGTCAGGATCTCTGTAACCTCAGAGAGGGAGGAAACTTGGCATCAGTGAAGGATTGACACCTGAACTCTGCTCTGTTGTTCCCCAGTGCAGACTCAGAAATTATGGAGGTATACTTATTTTTTGTTTTTCATTTGTGGGTCACCACAGTGTTGCATGATGAAGAGGTGCAAGCTCAGGTCACAGGAACAGCAAACGGGTTTTGAATTCTTCTGGTTTTTTACAGGCCAGGTGTTTTCTTAGCAGTCACAAAGTACTGTTCTGCTAGAGTCATGGTGGAGTCAGGCTCAGACCAGAAACTTCCAAAATGTTCCACACCCAGTGCTGAATTCTCCATGTGTCTACCAAGCACTGAAACAGCCGTATGTGGATGGGATTTGCAAGTGTAGGCTGTCCAAAAGACACAGTGAGTACAGTGTCAGCTTTAGAAAAGCAAAATTAGTAATTTTACATCAGCTGTCTATCCCCACTCGCTGTTCCCAGCAGATTTAGAGTGCAGCTGAGAAACCATCCTCACAATTTTGCCAGGAAGGCAAATCTCTGAAAGATACTTCCTGCAACAAAAATACGCATCCCAAGAAGGAGAAGATTGTTTGCTCAGAGAAGTGCAGCCAGGGAGCCAAGTATGGAAAAGAACAGCTGGGAAGAGCAGTGTTGTGCCTTGTTGCACCCAGAGGAGCTGAGAGGGGCCGGCTGAGGCAGCGGCGGTGCAGGGCTGCGTGCCTTGGCACGACGATGTGGGAGCTGAGCGTTGTTAGCTGAGAGCCTGTGGCAGTCACGAGCACACAGGGCAGTGTCAGTACTTGAGAGAGGCATGCTGAGGTTAAATACACTGCATCTTTATCACCCAGCTAAGATACAGAATTGATGAAGCCAGTGTGTTTATTTACTCTGCCTTTGACTTTTCATCTCTTGTTTGCTGTGTTTCCTCTAAACATCAACAGATTATCTTTCAAAGGCCAGGATGGCACTCATCAGCACAGCTTATAAAAGAAGAGAAAGAAGCTGCTAGCATTCTTTCCTGTCACTTAATTGTAAAACAAAGACTTAGTATTCTTAATAATTTTTTGCTTTCAGAGTAGAAGTTGAATCCCATTTCTTTTCCAGGCAGGGACTTGATGGCAGTATTTGAATAAAATATTAGCAGATGTGAAGGAGAAAGTGTATTGACTGAAGAGTTTGCTGCTTGTAAGGGTTTGTAGCTCTTGGAAACTTAAAACTTCCTGATTTTGTGGCAGACACTTTTGGGGATTTGCCTGCATCTCTCATGAGTGTTCAGAGTCTTCTGCTTTAACTGATTGGCTGCAGCTTTACTCCTAGAGGCTCAGTACTGGGAAACCTAATCGAGTGTTGCCTTCCAATTCCAGTGTCATCATTAGAAAATTCTCATAAGTACCTCTGTGCCAAAACCCTTCTGGGTTTAGTGGAACCAACACTAGCAAAAGAAATACCTCCCAGGTTCTTGAGTCACAAGCAGCAGTATGGAGTCACAAGCAGCCTAACATAGGTATAGGAAACCCCTGCAAAGCATTCAGACCAGGAAATTTGGGGTTCTAAAGAAGGGTCTAATTTCAAAACAGTGCTGTGGGAGAGAATGAGTATGTATTTTGGCTCCACTGAGATCTTAAACACTGCCATGATTATGCCATGATTATTTTTCCTTGTTTAGTAATATTTTTAGCTGAAGGTTCTTGCCTAAGTTCAGAGACTTAAGCATATGTTAAATCTGTCTACTTGCCAAAAAAGCTTCCTGGGGAGTGAGATTAATTAAGAAATTACCTCAAATTCACCAATCAGGCATCTCTTCTTGCAGCATGTTCCGTGCTACTTATGTGTGGTGTTTTTGTGAGATCAACCCAGAGCACACAGACTGTGGTGAGGCTGTTGGCTTGTCTTTGTCCAATAGTCTGTTCTGGAAGAGGTGGTATGTTGAGAATTTTGATGCAGAATAATTTTTAAAAGGATGGGAACACAGATTAAGGAAGTTTTTGATTTGAAGAGTGATTCTTAGTGACTCACCTGAGGGGTTTCTCTTTATTAAACTAACAAGGAAAGAAAACATTGAGCGGTTCAGACTTTGAAGGCCTTGTCAAATTCCTGCTTCTGCTATGTTGAATTTGATTAGGGAAGGGAAGGAGTTTCACATGATCCCAAAAGCTTTTGTGTTACACTTGTTTCTTGTTAGTCCACTAAACAGCCTTGTTCTCCTCACACTTGATCTATGCCTGACCTACATGTCAGCAAACAGCAATTCCTTTTGTAATCTTAAAAAAAAACCCCTCAACTGAGTTTTAATAAAGGTGCAGCCAACTTGCAAAGCATTCGTGCGTCTAAAGCCAGTTACTTGAAAAGAGGGTTTAGATCTTCTTAGAAGCTATGCCAGACATAGTGGGATCTTGCTTCCCATTTAGAAGGTGACATTTTGGACTGCGTGGAGTCCTGATAAATTTTTTGTGACCGGCAAAGTTTCCCTGGAGCGCAATATCTGATTGTCAGCACAAAGATACATTTGGACCATTTTCAGAGTGATGTGCAGGCATCAGCGTTTCGTGATGAGCCATCTTAGTTGCTGTGTTTTGGACAGGTTGGTGTTGTGAGTGCTGTGCCCTTAGCAGAAGAGCCATTTCAGTGTTCAGTTTTATTGTAAACTGGGTGAATGATGCTGGAAGACACCGTTGGCCAGTGAAAATACGTTGACAAGGTCACATGTGGCCTATAAAACTCCTGTTCCTTTTAGATCCAGCTGACAGGCATCCTTTAGACTTGAATATTGCTGTGTAACCTTCCCAAGGACCTCCGGAGCTGAAATATTTGACAAGAAAACTGAAGCTCAACACCAAGGTCTTCCCTGCTCATGAATTTTTCATGTCTTTGTTTGAAAAATGCTAGGCAGTAAAACCCTCTCGTTATCTCTGCTGTAAGGCACAGTAATTAACATTCACACTGGAAAAAAAACCAACCAAAACAAAACAAAAAGAACTGTCTTGTTTCTGTTGAAGCTTAATTGCTGTGTTGATTTTATCTTTAGGGTTTGTGAAGCCCCCACTTGTGTTCTCCTCTTTCTCTTCCTTCCTCAGCCAGCCTTTCTATTACAGATCCCAATATCAGTCTAATGGAAGCCAATGAAATGTACAGTATTGGCTATGATCAGATCAGGATTCAGCCTTGAATGCTGAATCTTCCCATGAAACAGGATGGGTTAACTATCCCTGCAGGTAATTGGCATTATCCATGCCCGCCTTTGCATTTAGGTGCTGATAAACTGTTTTGTTGAGATGGGTTTAATACAAGCCATGGTATTTTAGACCTGGCAGCCGAGACTGAAACAGTCCTGTAGCAGCAGCAACGGCTTCATCCTGCTGTGCTCCTCCAAAGTGATGCCCTGTATCACAGCTCCTGCCTAGATCTCACACTGGTATCCGAAGAAAATATTGCCAGCCTGAAAATATATCCTGGGAAATTGTCTAAATGCCCTTAAAAATGGAAGAGTATTACTCCCTGTCCTTTAAGGGAATAATCTTTATCCAGTGAGAGCTTTGGCACATTCCAGGTTTCACTTTTCTCAGGAAAGGAGACCTGATGCTTCCCAGGTCTCCTTTCCCAGGTCTCTGATCCATACTTATCAATAAACAGAACCAGAGGGAAGGCACATGAGGTCTGTATTCCTCTGGCTTTCTACAGTAGCCAAAATGAACTTTTAGTTTTGCTGACCTTCCTCATTGCCTGTGACAGTGACTTTGAGACCCCAACTTCTCCTGATGAACTGAGGTGCTGTACAGATCCAGTCATGTTGACCTCCAGTACCTATTTCATGCACTGTGGGCAAATGTATGGTTGCAAAATGTTGATGGAAAGATAACAGTATAGCCTGACTTGGCTTTTTTTTTGGTAAAAAACCCCAAAATATTGTGATAAATGACAAATTATTGTGCATTGTAAAGTGATACGATGACTAACCCGCCCACTGATAGTTCCTACAACAGGAACAGGTTAACCACTCTTCAGCTCTGGCAAACTTTCCTAAGCCCTAATTATTAGCTGCTTTATCAATGAATATCTGAGAAATCCTTTTTTTTTTTTTTTTTTTTTTTTTTTTTT
>VZUI01043940.1:0-37331 GCA_013401135.1 Cettia cetti
GGAGGGAAGGGGGGTTACATTCTCCATTCCAGGGAAAACTCCAGTTTCCCCTGGCAGATACCTGTCTCTAAACCAGGACACTGTAGTAGATGGGGGTTTTTCATAGGTAAGTCTCAGTCTTCACAGAAAACATACACTGGAGTGTTTAATATCATAGTACAAATTTTTCTACTTTTATAGTTAAACCACCTTCATTTTATTATAAATACTGAAAACAATATTTAATTAAATTCCTGAAAACTCAAGGAAAAAAAAATTAAAATTTATTGAATAAAGAAAGCATCAAGATGCCGGTACTATCTTCTATTAGCAGGACTTAAACTTTTTCTTTTTAACGTACATTTTTCTCCAACAAAAATATACTGTGTTTTGCAAAATCCACAAGACAACACACTACAGAATATAAATTTGAGTGTATTAAATTACCAGACATTTTCCATAATTTAAATGCTTTTCTATATTTAAAAAATGCAAAGCAATTTAATAATTTCTTTTAAATACAATGATTTTAAAGTCAAAGGCCTTCCAGGAGAAATTTTCACATCCAATGGCAACTCTAAATAAAATATATTAGTTGTAAATAACAGTTCTAAATAAAATATAAACAGCTTTTTCTGTTCAGCAAGAAAACTACTACAGTAAAATCTTTTTCAATATAGTTTTTTACTTTTGCCTTTTTTTCCTGAATATGTATTTTTACTGAGCCACACTGAATCCTCTTTAAGAAAGTGAACTTAATTAATTTCATACACCAACAGTATTTATATCTCAAAAATATGCTATGAAAGCCTGCAGTAAATTCATCTTTTCTGCAGCTGAACATTTTCACTTATTTATGGTAAGACAAAATATTTTTTCCTTAACTACTTTAAAGAAGTCAAGCATACATTCTTCCAAAAAGCTGCACAGGAAATATATGTTTTGTGATTATGACAGTACATGTAGATTGTACATTCCCCAACATAATATTATTAATTTATTCAGCATTTCATTACACAGAAGTACAACATAAATAAAGCCTTTAATTTTTTTTTATTCCTAGGGGATCTGCTTCCTTTACTGATTTTGAAGAAAAACAGTAAAAATACTCTGTTGCAACCACTATCTTATGCTTAATTAGACTAATTCATACTTATGTATTAAGAATCATTACTGGAAAAGAATGGATTGAAAAGAAATTATGTAGGTAGCGAAACAACTAACAACAGTTATCAAAATATTTACATGTAATGTCCAATTTTTATGCCAAGAAATCTTATGTTGAGATTCAACAGTGATTAAGTACCAAGATACAACCTGGAAAGTTCACTATTAACTAATTTAGTTATGTGAAATTTTGATTTCCTGTGTTTCATTTAAAAATGTATTTAAAACTTGAAAATATTGTTAGACTTACTACTCTGAGTGGACGTTTTCATATATGCTACCTTTTTTCCCCCTTTTGTGCCCAGTGTGTTTTTGTAACAACTCTACCCTGTTCCTTTTTGTGTTTAAATGAACACACAGACCTCCATGTGTTCATACATTTGTGCAAATATTTATAAGATATATATATAAAGCAAATCCAAAACCCTACCATTACACTTGAGACAAGAGAAAAAACATACCTTTTCTGGATCAGTTGTTGTAATGACCCACACGCAGTGTGCATTGTCTTCATACTGAACTGGATAATTTGGTGACGTGATAATGCCACTCGGTCCACGTAAATTAGAACCACATGTTCTAGCTAAAATGATAACCAACAAATCAGATTGTTTTAGATTGGATGCTCTGTTTAAAATAAATATTATCAAATTGGCACAGCATTAGCAACAACTCGCCATGAAACTATTACTATGCGGATATGTTCTATAACAATCTACCCTTAAAGATATTTCAGCCAGAAATAAAAAATTCCTGAAAATTTTCCTACAGAGGAAGAAATGAGCACTTTTCAATTAATCAGCCTAACATTTACAATCCTTTATTCTTACTTTATGTTGATTAACTTCTCAAAATTATCATATCAATATTCTGTTTGGAGAGAGTTTTACCCTTTACAAGTGGATGGAGGGAGCCTTCTACCCATGTATGTAAGAAGGGTCAGTACGTGTTTTCCTTCATGATTTCCCCATGACTTGGAGAAAGAAAAACATGTATCACAATACGTATGTAACTGTTATGTCCTTAACCTAAACATGACCTTTTGTGGTGTCTAAGCTAATATAATTAGAAAGAAAAAAATATAAAATGGTTCTAGGCAATATGTTGTCAGACTTTGGTAAAGCAGATTCAGCTGTGAAACTATCACAATCTCTGCCACATTCAGAGCAAATATCAGAAAATCCGGATAATCAGCATTTTGAAAATATATTACTTAACATATTCAGTTGTTTTCTAAAGAACATTAATTATAGATTTTGCAAGAATATTCGAATTTCTCAAAGTATTTCAGTATCTAGAAGCATTAAAAAAAAAAATTAGATATATAATTTCCAGTGACACAAATATAGAACTCAGAATATTTCAAAATATCACTGTCATGTTTGTGGTGCTACACCACTCTGTCAACATGCTAAACAGAGAGTTTAGATCATAGAATTTCTAAGTACTTAGAAACAAATGTCAGAATCTCAGTATCTATCCATATATCTTTCACTACCTTCTGATGTAATTTAGTCCCTTCAGTTTCTTAAGTTCCAGTATAGGCAAGAGGAATGACTAGATTCTTTAAAAACTTGGTCATTCTTTTT
This sequence comes from Cettia cetti, assembly GCA_013401135.1. NCBI lineage: Eukaryota > Metazoa > Chordata > Aves > Passeriformes > Sylviidae > Cettia > Cettia cetti. The sequence continues at coordinate 2,736 of VZUI01043940.1, forward strand.
CTGAATATTGTAATAAAATATCCAATGTATTTCTGGTACTTTAAAAAATTTTAGTTTTCATCTTTCTCTGTGGCTGCCTCCATTCTAAAGGATAAAATATGAGTGTTTCTTTATTTCATGAACTGCTGGATCTTCTCCATGAATAGAAGTGCGACTGGTAAAAATAGGAAAAAAGGTACTAGATGAAAATAACAATCACAGTTTTTATCCCTCCATCACAGCACTTGGTCCTTTGTTACAATGTTAGGGACTAGACTTCAAGAACTTGTTATAGTTTTATGACAAGATTGATCAACTAGGATTTCAGTGAAAATGTGTGTGTATGCAGACAGATTGGAACAAGACGATCTTTAAGTTCCCTTCCAACCCTAATCATTCTATGATTACACCAAACTGTCTTAATAGCCACCCACCAATTTAAGTCTCAGACACATCACATGGAAATCGTCTGTTACAATCCCAGTTGAAGTCTAAAAAACCCCTCATCTACATAGGATAATCTATGAAAGCATCATTTAACAGTTATTAAAAAGGTGGCTGTCCTTAACATGGAAATAAAAATGTCATAGAATCACTTAGGTTAGAAAAGAGGTCTAGGTTTACTGAGTGTAAGGCTTAACTTACCACTGTCCAGTCCGTCACTAAACCATGTCCCTAAGTGTCACAGAAAACTAATCACATTTAAGCATGCCACACTATGCTGCCTACTAACAATAGAGAAAGCTTGGCATGTTGCTGCTGTATTAAGCAATCTATATTCTTTTAATTGAGGGAATAACAAGGACAAATTCATGGGATCTGAAATACAGGAGATTTTCTTTCTAGTAACTTGTAGAAACACCATATCTCCAGAACTATAATTAGAACACAATCTAACTCTGTTTTCAATTTCTGCTGCCTAAGGTCTGCTACAGCAGAAACTAATCCAGAGGTGAAACTTTGTAGCAATAAAGAAACCCAGGTGGTCCCGCCAGTAGCTGTCTGCAAAATAGGTAGGCTAAGATACATCTCCTTTGCAGATAGATTTTTCAGTCAAGCTGTCACTCTTTTACCTTTCTCCTAGTCAGACTTCCAAGATAAGGTTAAAAAGCATGGGGGGAGGGGGGGGGGGGGGGGGGGGGGGGGGGAAGGGATAAAGCCAAGCAAGAGGTGCAATTGAATTTCAGCTCAGAGGCATGTTTAGGAAATGAAATTACTGCAAAAGATTGAATAAAAAATGTTAGATAGCTTTGTATACTGCCTACAGAAGACAGGAATGGATTTCTGTAAGGTTTCTGTGTGGAATCCAAGGCAACTGGGAGCATTTACATTAGCACCATGCAGTTTGTGTGGTGCTGGGGTGGGCCTGGAGCTGCACCACCACCATGAGCAGACCCCAGCGGGACCCTGGGACCTCAGCCACTGTTGTGCCTTTTCAAGCAATGTCGTGAAATTGCCAAAAGCAAAATGGTTACTGTCACTTTTCATCAGATTCCTAAGCTTTGAGCTTTGTTAATCACTGTTCTGAGGTAAATGCAAACATCAGCTTCTTCAGTAAGTCTTGTACTCTTGAAGTCATTAAACTCACAGTAGTCATTAAACCCATGTGCAGTGTACTCTTGAAGTCATTAAACTCATGTGCAGTTTGTCAGCTTTTCCACTTTAAGTTGATGATAATTTAGAAAATGTGAAATGCACTTCTTAGCACTGTGTATTTTATTATTTTTTAATTGGTGCTTATATGAGCACCATGAATACTGGCATCTTGGAGGTCAGTAAAGGAATGGAGAATAATACACACTGCATCTTTCACTCCTCACAATCCACAAACATGCACATCATAATCCTGACCAAGAATTATGCACCATTAAGTGAAGCACACTCATGTTTATACAAGTTGAAAAAATCTAATTTGCCAGCAGGAGAAAAAAAAAATTGAATCACAAAATAACTACATAAGGAAAACTTATGTATACTTGTAGAGAAGTACATGAGTTTAATATAAATGAGATTATGTTTTAGCTCATTCTTTAACAAAAAAAGTTTAAGTTCCGGTGTTACAAATCCTCTAGTGTTTCTTACACCAATATGATTTGCTGCCCTGGAAACTGGTATTTTTGTGTTAGATGTTCAATGTACAGGAAGTATCACTTTGCTCTACCTCAAAATGACAATAAAAGCATCTGCCACAGTTTGTAGGATTTCTTTTTCCCAGTTAATAGTAGTGGTTTTCCCTGTTTATCCTGGCTACTTTCTCTGGTTCTATGAGAATATAAGGCAAGCACAATTTATGTGTCAAAGCTCTCATTGTATGTACAATTTAGATGTGCAACCTTAAATAATTTTTCTACTGAAATAAAAAATTCTGTACCTAGAGATCCATTCTTTATTTTTTCTGATACAGCTTAGTTCTGAGGTACTTTGACAGCATTTGTGTATTTTTCTATGTTTGTATTACAGGCAGTAGATTGCAATGGACAAACATACAAAGTAACAAAAACCCATTTCCCCTGTTTCTCCTTGAAAGTGGTGTGGGCAGGAATGTAAAGCAGAGAGGTCTAGATGTGAAAACATTTAGAAATCTTAGAAGGTCAGGTTTTATATAAAGTTGAACAAAATAGGATAATGGAAAGGAATTTACTGAAAAATCAGGACTAGGTAAATACCTGTGACTGATAGGAACAGACTATGATTGTGAGAATCTCATATTTGGGAATTAATTTAGAAAAAATTAATATAAACCTAACAAATTAGTTCTACTTAAAGTAAGTTTATCATTACAAAAGGAAGATTAAATTAAATTAAAACTAGTTAAAGGAAATTAGCTCCCTAAATTGATACTCTTTCTACACATTTGATCGTTTGATTGCATGCTTCAACCTACATAAAAATCCTTGTATATTTATAACCATATATACACATATACATGAGATATAGTTCCCTGTTTTAGTTTGCTTAATTTTGAGTTTCATTGCAGCAGAAACTACAAATTACCCTATAAAAATTGCAAAGAATAGCAGTTACCTCTGCAAATTGGCCTGTGGTCACTCCAGGCAGCCAGTGTATCTGTCACTCTCTGACAAGTGATGCTTTTAGAACCTTGCAGCACATAATTGTCTTCACAGGAAAACTGCACACTTGCACCCACCCTAGGAGAAAAAAAGGGGAGAAAGAAGGAAGGAATTAAATACATTTTAATATTAACATCCTCAAACAAACATAAATATTGCCAAGTGACAATATTTCAAGATCCAAACGAAGAAATTAAGGTACAAAATTCTACTCTATCAATATTTTATTCATAAAAAACAATTTATACTCTAGGGAAAAGTTCTATTATTTGGTTTGCCCACCTTTTAAGGAATACAAAACAATTGTGACACTAAGTTTGTTCTTTTACAGTATGAGTTCAATGAATGTATGGATATGTATTTTATTTAAGAAAATGTAATAAAGCAGGATTCTTTCAGGTGACAGAGCTTAATGAATAATTATAACATTTCTATATTCACTACAATGAGAAAATAAGCAATTAGGCATAGAAATTTGTCAACATATACAACCAGAAAATATTAATTTCAATCAATGGAAATAATACATTAAATATTTCCGATCTTGTTGAAATTTCCCCTAAAACATTACATTAAATAAAAAATTCTTTTAGGACTGAAATTTGACTGTTATACTTGTAACAGTGAAATGTGTCCCTTTAGAATTATTTATGTTACCCAATTGTTACGAAGATTTTCAAAAGCTATATACACTTATGGTCTATATCAGAGAGAGTTTTCATAAACAGTATTTACATATCTGGCTCCATTTATTATTTGTGGTATTCTTTGATCCCCCTCAAAACTTTTTCTGTTGTTTGCTTTCTTGCACTTTTAAATCTGTATTTGATGGTCCCATGTCATGAACTAAGTGAACTCAATAAAGCAGATTTCTCAGTTTAATCTCTGTACGTTTTTGAATCCTAAACACCAGGGGATTGCTACATGACAGTCAGGAAGCTCAATGCTTAAAATTGTGCTGTGAAGAACTGCAAATAATGTCATTCACTAGGACCCAGTTCATTCCAACTCTTCATGGACAAGTATATTCTTAGTTTCTCAGAGAATCTCAGAAACACTGACTATATTGTTTATTGATATTATGATGCGCTTCTATAGTTCTTTTCATTCTTTCAGGAAATTTTAATAGGATTTGGTTTGGGTTTGGTTTTTTTGTTTTGGGGTTTTTTTTGGTTAATTTTAGAATTTGAGTATGATGCTTCAAATCTAGAAAACCTTTAAAAACTGCTATTCCTATCACATTTTTGTTGAGCTGTTAAATAAGAGAAAACTCAGAAAGGCAGGGAAAATATTGGCCTTTTTCTTCCATAATTCATGCAAAATGCATAAAATGCTTAAAGAGTAATGCAAGTTTCTAAAATTGTGCTTATTTTATACTTGTCATAATCTTCAGAACATTCCTAAATGTTCTCAGAAAGAAACCAAGCTTTTTTCTAAATAAATACCTCAAGTTAATAAAAATTAATTTATTTTGTTAGTAAAGAAAATATTACACATTAATCTGACATTTTAATGCCATAAACACATATTTGCAATGGCATTTTCTCTTATTTTCTAGAATTAGGATTTCTGTGTTTCTTTTGCTAAGGAAACAGGAAAAACCCAAGTGGTTACTTAGCAGTGATAAACACAAAATGAGAAGTAAAGTGTTTAAAAATCATATTGGATAAAGACCATCCCACAAGTGTAATGTTGAGTGAAGCAATGTGAAAACCAACATTTCCCTTAAGTTTGCTACCATCAAGGCATGTAAGGAGAATTACAAAATGGTGTACATACAAGAACATAGAGTAAAATTACATGTATAATTTTTGGGAGTCTGCAACAGCAATTTATAATTTTAAATACCTGAATATTCCCCGCAGAAAAATAAGAAGGGGGATGGAATGAAAAGAAACAGGAGGAATACAAGTATTTTTGTGTCTAATGAACTAAGTTAAAAGATTTTATGTTTAGATTGGGTTTTAATAATTGTAGAAACAGTTTTAAAGTTCTTATTAATATATACATGAAACATTATACATTAATTTAAGCTATACACTTACTATGATTCAATTTGTTTTAATATTATTCTACAAAAGTATGTATTTCAGGGGGTTGGGATTTTTTTCCTAAAGCTCTGGAAATAGCTTGGCTCTATGGATCTAAGGACAATTAATGTGAACCTAATATATTTTACACTGTGGGCATAATTTTTTGAAATGTCTGAACACAAACCAAGGGATACAAAATAAATATGCTGAATACAACATAATGAAAAGAAAGAAGAAACATAGCAAAAAATGTCACATTAAAGAGCAAGGTAGGGACACAAAGTACTCCAAAGCTCCTTACAGATCTAAATAAGCATCTTAGGAGAGCGGATGCATCAGGATCACAGTCTGCAAAAAAACTATTCACACATCCAAATTGCTGAGTCCCTCCATTGATTAAGCTTGACAGTTTCCCATTTAAAAAGACGACATTTTTGAATATGTCTTATAGCTTGTTTGATATGTGATTTCAAAGAAAATTACTGTTTCATATACTATCCACTAGTTAACAATGAATGCCTTTAATTGGGTTTGGGAGGAGTTATTGGTTTTTTTGTTTGGGTTTTTTTACATCTCTACCTCCGTAATCACGGAGCAAATCTGTCAGCACTGGAAGTCTGGTGTTTTGCTTTGTTACTTCTCTCTGTGAACTTTAAACATGAGGAAAAAATTCTGTTTCCTCACTTTTCTTTTTCGATTTTAACTTTGAACTCCATCAAAACACAAATTGTGGGTTTATAAAGAAGTCTAAAATTTGACTTGAAGAAGCCATTTAAAAAAAAATACTAACATAAAAAACTAATTTAATTTTCAAAATTTATTTTGGAAATTTAAAAGCTATTTGTTTTACAAGTGTTGATGAAATTGTGGCTAATGACTACGTTTTCACATTACCACACATACCATACAATATTTAAGCAGAGCTGAAACAGTATTATTTAGATCCATTTCAGATTTCCTTTAAACAATCTACCAGTTTGCAATCTCACACAAATATAAAATGTGATATTGAACTCAAAATTGTATTGATTATGTCCTCATTACTCTAGCCAAGACTGACTTGTCATTTCTTCCCCAAATAAATCCAAATATCCATTGGTTTGTTTTAAAATAATTGAAAATCATCTCCCTACTTCCTCAAATGAACGCAGTAGAAGTGTGGCAGGAGGACAGAATGAAAAGGTTAAGATTTCAATACCTTTTTGTTTGCTTTATGATATTAGAACGAATGCCATTATTATGCTGAAAATGATGAAACCCTTTTCAAAGAACTTGTCATCACTGAATCAGTTGGGTCTCAGGCTGTCTTGAAAATAAACCCTTTGCCTTTCCATCAATCTCACTTAAACAAGCCTTTCAGTAGACTGGAAAAGATTTTGAATAATGTGCATTTTTACATGTTTTAGTTCAGATTAATATTCACAGTTGTCATTCTCCTGACAAGAACAATAGCTCCTTCTGGTGTTTATACTTGCCTCTTAGAAAAGAAAAGAAAAGAAAAGCATTGCCTTTCTTTACTCTCCAGAGTACTTTTATTACATTGGCGAAATGCAAGCAGCAGCAAATATTGTTTACCCTTCTATGGAAGAGCTTGATTTGTCATTTCAGAGAAACAACAACCAAATTCCAGCCAAATTCTCTGTTTAAATGTCCATCTAGATTTAGACAGTTAACTTTAAGATAAATATGTTTTAAATAGATATTAATAAACTTTAAAGTACATGAAAAACAGTTGCTGTTGCATAATGAGTTTTTAGATAGCAAGTAATGTTTAGGTGGAAAACAAACTGTTATCATTTCTCTCAAATAATATTCAGAACTGGAGGTCCAAAACATAGACACAATTAATGTGATCAAAGTATACATCATGTTTTATTTATGTTATGCAATGTTTCTTGTTTAACACCTTATGCATTCGTTTAACCCCGTGAACAGTAAGATTCCCTTGTGAAATGAAAATATTATAAGAGTCTGGATGGGATGAAGGAAGAAGCCTTACTCTGTCAGTTCAGTAAACATAAGCATTGCTCATAAGTAAGCTCCAGGCATAAAATACCTTTAACCCACATTAATTCCTAAGAGACTCTGTTCAAAACATAGTTATCTGTGGTTTGCACTGTTCTTTGACATTAGATCTTAAAATGTACTTTGACCTTTAAGGTTACTTTGGGTTTTCCCTCTTGGTATTTTTACACATTGCTGTGAAATTTGTTGTTGAGCTCTTCCATGTTTGGGTTCACAAGGTTTGGGATCTTTGAACCTGTTTAACCATCACTTTTTTAGTTCTTTCTCTTTCAGTTTGCAGACTACCCTCTAGAGGTGAAAAGAAGTAATTTTCTTACTTAACCTCTTTGAGTGCTCTTAGACCTGTTGGTGTTTCTTAACAATTGTTCATATGCCACTGATTTGAAACACAACTGGGTGAGAGCCTGTTTGAGTGTATCATCAACACATAAAAGCTGTACAATATTTATAGATTCACAGACTAAATAAGATTGGAAGAGGACATCATCTATGCCATTTGAAGCAAGCCCAGTTGGAAGACAGGGCTTAGAGACCTGCTTGGGTGAGTTCTGAATGTGTCCCTTGATGGAGATTCTACAAATTCTCTCACAAACTCCAATGTTTTACTATCCTCATGATAAAAACATGATTTTTTTAAAAAAAATACTGAATCTAGCATTAATTTACCATGTCCCACCTTATTTCCATTGCCTGTAGTCCTGCTACTGTTAATTCTTTCCAGAGATGCTTTTCTCTCTCCACTGATATCAAAGTGATCCTAGATACTGCCCCTAATTCTTTCAGCTAAACATTTTATTTGGAGGAATTCAGAAGTGGCATGTTGGCCATCATTTATGGCTTTATGAGGAGTGACTGAAGCAGAGGAGGGATACTGAGGCATGCCTGCACAAGCAGGAAAGTAAAGTACTCTCCAAAATAAGAGTGGGAGTATAAAGGTATTCCCTGGATGAATATACAGAAATACTTTAATACCTCTTGAGAAAGAGTTATATTTTAGCATCCCATTTTTACCTAGTCCTCTACTGCCTGATGCTTTCCTCTGCAATAAATCAAACATTAATAACGACCTAAATAGAAATTGCATTTCTTTTAATAAAATAACATACTTTTGGACAACAAATATATACTGTATTTTTGTATCATACAATTTCTTTTGCAGTAGATGTACTTGACAAGTTGAATCAGAACATATAGAAGAGGACATAAACAAAGATCTAGAAAACTTGTGTCTCTAGCCTATTAATTGAAATCTTAATTCCCCTCATTATTTTTCAAAACACACTGAACTGCCGTTAATGAAACCATGACTTTGCATATAACTGAATCTTTTAATGTTGGAGTTCTTTATGATTTCTCAAACTTCTTTGAGGATAAATGGAGAAAAATCCAAAATGTATGTTAGTCAGAAAGAGAATAGATTTTTAAATTTATTTTTCCTGTCAGTTATGGCCTAGATTGGAAGAGCCTTGATTCAGGAGGCAAGTTGTATTAACTTGCTTTCTAGAGTTGTAGAGAACTTTGCACAATTCCTTCTAATTCCTATGAATTGCTCCTGTCTCTTAGGTCTGACTGTTCATTTTCTGATGAGCAATTTATACATCTCTGCACGAGCTGGAGGCTCCCATCTCCTTCTTTTGACCCTTTTCTCTACTGCACCTTCAAGTCTCTGTGTTTTTTCCTTAAGGGGGAAAGAGCAAACTTCCTTCTTTCTCCATAGGGATCCATTTAACCTTGTATTTTTTTTTAATAACAAATGGTGAAAATAAGAAAAAAAAAAAAAAAGAAAATGGCATTCATCACAGCCTCAGACACTGATTTCCCCAAGCTTTTTAACAGCTTTTACAAAGTGGGAAAACAGATAATACTCTCTGCTTCTTCTGCTATGCCATGTATGGAATTCTGCTTTTTATCCATAGATGAGATTATTATGCTCTAAAATTTGTATTTTAAATGCATTGATTTAAAAAATAACTCAAGCAAAAACAATACAAGATATGCAAATCAATAAATCTATTTTGACAAAGAATCAATGAATTTTAAACAAGGGAAGTTTAACAGGGTAGTTACAGGCTGTCTTAGGTTACAATGTAAAATGTAACCAAAAGTATCTATTCTATGACCATCCTCATAAGCTGTTAAAAACAGGTGGGGCAGTGTTCTTTATCTCCTCCATGACTCATCCCTGATAACTCCCTCTTGGGAGATATCTTCTGCTAATGGGCCATCAAGGCTCACTGCATGACATTAAAAATACATCATTTCACTGTAAGAGGCTCCACCAAGGGGGAAAACCAAGCATTCCTACCTTGGTACAATATGAGGTTTGGAACACCAGAACAGCCCTACCTACTGGATTCCCAGAGGACAAGAGCTGCATAACCAGCACTGGACCTTCAGAGGAAGAGCAGACCCTTCTATGGGATCACCAGGTCAACAGAACCACATCTATCACATCAACAGGACTGAAGCCACCATTTAATCAGACTGCTACCCCCACCTTGACCAACAAGGCATCATGTTGTATCCTGACTGACAGTTTAAGACAGTTTTTCTGTCTTTATTTTAATTTTCTTATTAAATTGTACTTCTGACTTTCACTTGTTTGCTTTCAAACTAGTACACAGGCTGTGTATAAATGTAATAGGAAATAACTTCTTCTTGATCATGTAGAAAATGAAATGTGCCTACCTGAAATCAGAGCCTACTCTCTTCCCATTTTCAGGAATTCCAGGATCAGGACATGTATCAGATGCAATTGCATCCCCACCCTGGGTCACTGCAAAGTAAAGGAAAAAATGTATTAGACATGTAGCTCTGAAGATGACTTCTTACATTTCCCATATATAAACTTCTGTTGCCTGAATGCAACCACATTTTATAATATTTTCTTGAACCAGTTGAAATTCTTACCAAAAAGAATCTCCAATTTTTTTTTTTTTTTTTTTTTTTGGTGTATTATATATTTTCATGTGTTATGGTAAAATAAGTTTTTCTTCTGTGGGAAATGATTGATCCCAGTCATTCTATTTATGGATACACTCGGATCCAAAGTTTTCCTCAGAAAGGGAAAAAAAAAAAAAAATTCATGAAGTCGCCTTCTGAAATCTTCACAGTACACCATTGTAAGATTAAGGCAGTATAAGAGAAAATACAATCTCCATCATAAAATCTGTCCTTAAAAAGATTTTAAATAAACAAAAGACAAGAACCCAAATGTGATACTGTATAACTTTAGAGAACTAATATTTTCATGAATCAAAGAATAATTTAGATTGGAAAAGACCTTCAAGATCATTGAGTCCAACTTTTGACCAATTACTACCTTGACTGAAGATAAAGTTAACCTCAAAAATATACAAAATACCCCACCTAACAATATATTTGTAGCCAGCTGAATATGTGCTCATGCAAATGAAGCTCAAATCTCTGGTTTTTGTTTTCAGCTAAGAATGGAAGACAAGGTATCCTATACTCTTTCACTTTTTTTGCCTTCCATTCTTTCTCTCAGTCCAGACTGTCAGAAAATTAAATTATACTATGTATATAAATATCCAAACTTATGGTACTCAAAACAATTTGAACATTGTCTCCCTTTTTTTCCTACTACATTCCTTAAATGGTAATTAAGTAAAATGTGAAGTTAAAAGTTATTCATTATTAACAGAAGATACAAAGCAGAATACTGGATATACAAAAAACCTGAACACACGTGTGCTTTTTATACTGCACATACACATGTATGGTACATCCAGCTGAAAAAAGGAAGCACTGACATGAAGACAGTTTTGTGTTTACAATGCCAGGTTTTGGTAGTGGGAGGGAGGGCAGTGTGCTACAGGGGCGGCTTCTGCAAGAAGCTGCCAGAAGATTTCTCCATGTCTAGAAGAGCCAATCCCTGCAGCTCCAAAATAGACCTGCTGCTGGGCCAATTAGAAATAGTGGTAACACCTATGGGATAACAGACTTAAGAAGAGAGAAAAAAAAATATTGTGCTGTTGTACTTGCAGCCAGAGAAAAAACAGGTTTAGAACGTGTGAAAGGAACAGCTCCGCAGACACCAAGGTTGGTGCAGAAGGAGGGGGAGAAGATGCTGCAGGCATGGGAGCTGGGATTCCCCTGCAGCCCCTAGTGAGGACCATGGTGAGGCAGCTGTACCCCCTCAACCCATGCAGAACCACAGGAATGCAGATGCAGGGTGCCACAGACCTGTGGAGAGAGGAGTCCACACTGGAACAGGTTTGCTGGTAGGACTTGTGACCCTGTAAAGAACCCATGCTGGAGCAGCCTGTCCTTGCAGGACTGCATCCCATAGAAGAGTGACCCATGCTGCAGCTGTTTGGGGAGGACTGCTGCCCATGGGATGGATTCAAATTGGAGAAATTCATGAAGAATTATCTTCCATGGGAAGGACAACATGCTGGAAGAAGGAAGGACTTCTCTCCCTGAGCAGCAGCAGAAATAATCTGTGATGAACTGACCATAATCCCCATTCCCATCTCACTGTGCTGCTGGGGCAGGAGGTAGAGCTGGGAAAGAGGAAAAGGTGGGAGAAGGTCTTTATAAGGTCTTACTTTACTTTACATTACCATGCTCTCATATTTTAGTTATAAATGCAATATCTCTAATTCCAGTCTGTTTTGCCCATGATGGTGTTTTGTGACAGATCTTTCCCAGCTCTTGTCTCAACTCATGAACGCTTGGTTGTATTTTCTCTCCCCTGTTCAGTCATGGAAGGGGTGATGGAGAGGCTTTGGTGGGCACCGGGCGTCCAGCTGGTGCCAACCCACTACAGTTATATGCCTCCAGTCTTTCTCTTTCCTCCACTACATACAGAACTAGTAGAATATTGTGGATCTTATTTTCCATCTTAAAAGAATTTGGGGAAATCTTTAAGAAAAAGATAGAGCATTCTTTCTGAATTTAAAACAACAACAAAAAAATAATTGGAATATTTTAGCTGCACAAAATAAATTACACAAGTCTGAGTGGATTACAGATGACAGCATTGCAGCCGAAAGGTGATATTACATGTAAAAAGCAGCTGGTTTTCCCACACTGTGATATGCTTCCAAATTTAATACAGCACCTAAAGGAGTGGTGACAAATAGGATACCTGCAATCTGATTTTAAGAGCTATAAATCTTCATGTCTGTTTTGGCAACTTCAGGGACAATTCATTTATATAGAAATCCAAAGATTTACAAGAGAAGATTTAATGAAGTAAAAAACTATATTACAGCACTACAAAAACACAACTGAGATAATGCATTATTATGGAGGAAAGTTCTTGACCTGAACACAGGTTTTTCTGTAGAGAAGCAGAGAAGCTGCAATGATCACAGTATATTTCAACATTTCCCCTTTCTTTTTTTTTTCATCTAGAATGTCTCTCTTTATCCACATCTTTTTAACTTTTTGTCCTGCATACCTTTTCTTTAAACTATATCAAGAAAGATTATGATAATATAAAAAATTTCTTTGAAGATACTACTGAAAATATGAGGTCTTACTTAAAAAAGTATTTTCTTCTAAATACAAAATCCAGACATAAGCAAAATTTCAGTTCATCTAAATTTTTTTGTCCATGTATAGCACCTGGAATTCACCGTCTCTAAAACTCTCTCCATCAGAGCCCAGTTCTGCTAATTTCACTAATATTACTTAGATTGATAAAGGATTTTTTCTGTGAATAAAAGCTTTCAGAAATAACATATACTAGCTAGTATTCATGTATTTTGTTCTGAAAGTTTAATCTTGTAGTTTCTTGAAAAGTGTCAGCATTGAAATGCAGTTGTAGTGAAAAACCTGGTCTTGATATAAAACCAGCCTGCTTCTACACTGATGTTTCTTAAAATAAATTCTCTCCTTAATATTTCTTCCATATTATTAAAAAAACTAAACCAAAACAAAAAAAAAACCAAAAAACCCCACCAAAAACCAACCCAAATATTTACTACTTTTAGCAGAGAACTGTAGCTGTGTTAGTGGACATGAGATTCAGTTTGGAATACTTCATCACCAAAACACCAACATAAGCAAAACAACTGATATGGTTATTCGACTTACTAAGTTTACTAAACATGAACTTTGTGGTAACAGCAGTTATACGAGGTGAAGAATGCTACATTTGCTACCCTGTTTTAAGGACATCACATATCAATCACACTGGAGTGAAACCATCTCCTTTTACAGATATACATACATACAAAACGGCTAAGTCCTTTGGGACATCAGTAAATGCTGAAGGAAACCTTAGCCATAGCACAGAATGAAGTGATCTGCCCAAAAGGATGACAATCTTTGCAAAATTTTATTCTCAGCCACTACATTACTCTGTCAACACACTCTCACACCAATATCATGGCAGGGTGGTTCTTCCTTATCCAGAGAAATACTATCTCTTTAAATAAGACAAGGTCTCCTATGTCTGGAACTCAACACATCTTCCTGGATGTCTACAGGCTTTGTTAAACATGGCTCAGGTTTTACCTTCTATTTTCCCCAGTGAGCTGTCAAGTGTACTTTTAACAGATGGTGTTTGCATGACATGCTGTCATGACAAAGTAAATCCAATTCCTTGTAAAACAAACCTGCTTGATTTTATCTTTCCAGATGGAAAAAAAAAAAAAAAAAAAAAAAAAAAAAAAAAAAAAAGCAACAAAAAACCCACCCAAAAAACCCCCCATCTCAAATTAGTATAACAATTTATTGTCTCTACTGGTTCAAATACACCAGGGACTTCAGCTCACATATGTATATACTTTTAAAAATTAGTATGATTAAAACTTTTACCTGCCAATATTTTGGAATGTACCTAAAATTAGGTATTAAGATTTATCTTCCTCTGTTACAATCCTGCCACATTTCTGCTTTATCCACTGCTATAAAGCATTATCCATTGCTACTGAGATCCATAACATGAGATGAGAAAGTATCATTGATTTGAGTATCTCACTTTCAAAATATATTTTTGAAATGTTTTCAAAAGCAACCTCTACTAGCATTTCCTGGATATATAATCTCTATTCACCCAGTCACATGCACAATCTTTCACTGGTTTAATTTTGAAGAAAAAGACTTTTGTATGCTCTTGAAAGACCCATGTCTAGTTTGTACCCTTTCTGCACTGAATAAAGTTTTATTCACCTAGGGCATTCAAAGGTTTTTCATGCTTTTTATACCTTTCTTCTGTTTTTTCCATCTTTGTTGTCCATATCGAACTTGAATTGTTTCTCTCTACATTCAAAGCTCATTCACAGACTGAGTGTATTTTAACTATCATTTCAATTTTCATTTTAGAATTTAAAAATTTCAAAACAATGGTGTCAATGGAAATGAAAAGTAATATTCCTATTTAAAGCTTCCAAAACCTATAAATACATATCAACTTTGCAAAACCTTTGGCAGAGCTATGCACTAATTATCAGGATTTATCTTAAAGCACTAACAATCTTCCCCAAAATGCAAATATTAATCTAAAGATATATAGACTGGTATTTATGCCAAATAAATTTAGGACCAGTCTAAATAACACCAGCCTCTCTCAACATATTCTCAGTAAGTTCTCAGTACCTCCTCTCTGTTTTAAAAAGAAGTTTAAGAGGATATAATCCTGGCAAATATCAAAATAAGGCATTAGTTTACATAGACAGTTCCTCATACTGCATCCCAGTTCAAGGAACCATCAACAAGAGCAAATGGTAAGTATCCCACGAGACTAACACCAGAAAAAAACATTTGAAGTCACAGGACATGGAGAAAAGTGAAGAAATATTCTAGTCAGGTTTGGGGTTTTTTACTTCTTTTTCTAGCAGAAGGTTTAAGAACATCAAAGCTGTTTCAACCACCAGACATATCTGTAGTACAGAGACAGAAGACTCTCAGTGGACACAACTTAACTCTCTGGAACTTCTCAACATGTCAGGCTATTATATACTGCAAAACTTACACATTCTCAAGTATTTCTGCAGAAATAATTGAAGAGTAGCAGAGTAGCTGTGAATTCATTAATGTGATTGACAGATTTACATTCTGTATACAACCTCTAAGGATAAGATTAGTGATTTTAATTTCTACTCGATAAAAAAATAATCTACTCTTTCTTTACTGATTGAGAGTGAATCAACAAGATTTCTTCTATTTTCTCAGTTAAAATCATAAAGACTACAGTTTCCATAGCTTTGGAGGTCATCTTTATTGTTTTAGTTGATATATGACACAGGAAATTCAGAATTCTTTTAAGATGTTTCACATGGTCTAATTCTAACACAGTAGTAAAGAAGAATGGCAATACCATAAACATAAATCAGATTTTAAAATACTGTAATCATAATAATAAACAATTACCAGATACATTAACATCCTAATTTAGCTCAGCATATGGGAAGTGTTTAATCAAGGAGCAGTATTAGACAGGAGGAAGGGCTGGTGGAACAGATGTTTCATGCAGCAATACAAGCAACATGAAATCTCCCTTGTTATAATATCAGTTCTACTCCAGACATGCTGATCTGCTTTAGATACATTTGGAATTTAAAAATATATTAATGAACTACTCAGGCTTATGTAAACTATGTGACGAAATACTTTGAAGGCATTGAATTCAAAGCAAAGCATTATTATGTATAGATGTGTTATACTGTGTATCTCTCTTCAGTGGCCATTACATTATTAAAAAATATTTGGTGTTCATGCTTAAGGTTCCAACATCTACAATTTTAAGTTTAACAAGTTATGGCAGTCTCTTTAGACATTTTCCCATTCTCCTAGTGATAACACCAGCCTTAGAGTAAAAATGCATAACTCAGGAGCCCTCATTCCTTCAATAATTTGTTTTGAATATTTTCAAATGTAACCAAAAATTGCAAGAATGAACTTTAAGAAGGCCTTGACAAATACTCCCTGGAGGTTAGACAAAAGACTTTAAAATTCCCTGTGGAAAGCTTTTCTAGAGCTGAGTGACAAGCTATGGCATAGAAGAGGTTCACAAAAATGGTCAGCTGATGACCATTCCTCCTAGAATGGCAGTCTGAGAGAACAAAGGTTGTTTGGCCTGGGGAAGGCAGGTTCCCTGGAGACCTCATTGTGGCATTCCCATACCTAAAGAAGGCTTATAAAAAAAGAGGAAGAACACTACTTTACCCAAGCAGATAGAGATAAGGCAAGGGGAAGAAATTTATACTAAAAAACAAGAGATTTAGATTTGATATTAGGAAGAAAATCTACTTAGAGGATGTTGAGGAGCTGGAAAAGTTTGCCCAGAGAAGTTACGGGTGCCACATCCCTTAAAGTGTTCATGGCCAGGCTGGATGGCATTTTGAAAAACCTGATCTTGTGGAAGGTATCCCTGGTCATGGTGGGGGGGTTGGAAACAGATGATCTTTAAAATCCCTTCCAACCCCAATCATTCTACGATTCTCTGAGGTTTATAAACTGAATAAAATTGCAGTGAATGAGTTGCCTCTCTATTATGATGAAAATAAAAGCTTACATATGTAAATATTAACCTCTTTCCAGTCAAGAAGTCAAACAGAAGTGCAATGATACTGTTTCAATTAAACAAGGTAATAGATGCACTAATTAATGTAATAGAGTCAATCTGATTATTCATTAAGCTCCTTAGATTTACATTTATTTACATTTTTAAGGTTTCCTATTGTAAAGTATCTAACAATTCTAGATATCTAGCATAAATATCTTACAAAATTTTTGTCTTTAATAATTATAGTTCAAAAATGGAACCAAAACATTGAAATTATTCTTTATCAAGTGTACTAGAAATTACTTGTTTTATGTAGCACAAAATACTGTCA
This sequence comes from Cettia cetti, assembly GCA_013401135.1. Classification (NCBI taxonomy): domain Eukaryota; kingdom Metazoa; phylum Chordata; class Aves; order Passeriformes; family Sylviidae; genus Cettia; species Cettia cetti. The sequence continues at coordinate 19,656 of VZUI01043940.1, forward strand.
TAACTGAAAAAGCAAAAAGGATGTCTGATGTACATATTTGATGTCTTGACAATATTTGAGAAAAGGCATATTTTATCATTGTATAATAGAAATTAATATGCTGCAGTTATTTTGAATTCAGAATGTTGGAAGTAATGGAAGAAAAGAAAGATTATAGAGCACAGCTCCAATTTACAAATATAGTCACAGGCAGAATTAGTTGAATGAAATTTTTTACCATAAATTTCACTGTATATTCTCTAAAATATCAGTTACCCCCACACTGAGGATAATTTCAAGCTTCCAAAGGTTTTGATTTAACCCAGACCAAAAAAAATAATTAATTTGTGAAAAATTTTATTGATCAGAATACATATACATCAGGAGATCTTTTTTTTTCTTTGCAAAGACATTTATTCTTCTTCATAAATGTCTTTGCAAAGAAAAAGGCTTCTTAAGTGCTGCACTTAGCAGCACATAAGCTCTTCTGCATTTCCATATAATGTCTTACAGCAAAGAGTAGAAAGATAGTGTCAGGGTTAAAGTTGTTTATAAACAGTGTCTTTGAATGCACCAAATCATCTGTAGCAGATTTTATTTTCAAGACTATGACACAGACAGAAAAGGGCAAACCAGTTTGATTTACATCGAAATACACATGAAGTCACATTTGATTATTTTAATAATTTTGTTCTACATAAATATGACTACACTAAAATAATATAATTTATTAATTACAGGATGCAAAATGGATTTAATTCCTGTTTTTTTCCCCTGATATGTCTATTTGCATAGTGATATAAATGAAACGTATTAAGTAGGAACCCTAATAATGAGATACAAGGGCATTGTTTATATGGGTAAACAAAAGTATAGATATTGCCTTATAAATAAATAAGATCACAGATGTGATAGAAAATAGATTTGAGTAGAAAATACAGCTGAAATTAAAATACCAAGGAAAAAAATTATGTATCTCAACAGTACAAAGAGTACTATAGAATATTTTTCCACACAATTTCATACTGGCTCTTAGAAGACTAGAAAATTACTTTCAGTATAGTGAGTCCACCATACTCTTTAAGCAGTTCCTTCAGTAGAAATAGAAAAACACTGATCTATTACAAACCACAAAAATAAACCCACATGACACTTGTAATGTAGAAGTGATAGATTACTGAAACCCAGAGAAATGGAAAAGAAAAAAAGAAACAAACAAGGACAGGTAAGGAAAGTTTTGAAGTTCAACCATGTAACTGCTTACAAGAAGCTAGTTCAAACTCTTTTTTCCCTAATTTACCTATGAATTGATTAAAATATTGTAATAATGTTGAATAGTAAAATATGGTCATGTTGACACCAGATGGCTTGGGCTCAAAAGGCCATTCTGAGTAGACACACAAGGAGAAGCCATTATCCAAAACCTGCCTAGAGGACATTCTTACAGATGGCATTGTTCCTTCAAAATGATTAACAAGCCTTTCAAAGTATTGTCCTAGTAGTTCAGAAAGCCATGGCCAGCTGCTAGGTTTCATTTAAAACTTAAATTCTCTAGTACTTCTCACTAAAAGAATATTTTAACCATTCCCCTTGCTTCAAACATCAGACTAAAAGCTAATAATTTCTGCAATGGAAAAAATTAAAAACCCTTTTAACTGTCTCATACTAAAGTTAATTATTTTAGGTTTCTTTGAATAAGCTCTAGCACCTTTGAACAGCGGGAAATAAATCATCATCCTACTGACTGCAGCTGTCAGCTTGGTTGAAATACTGATTCCCTGTAATTTACCAATATATTTATATTTATGGCACTCCTTTTTCTAACAGATGGGGACAGAGTTAATTTTTCTCAGTAACTCTTAGGGGACAGGGCCAGGAGCTGTGTGGGTCTGCCTAGGTTGTTACTCTATAACACTTCAGGTCATATCCAGGGGCATTCTCACTTCCCAGAAGAGAGTGGGCATGGCTTATGGTTAGAAAGAAAAAAAAAAAAAAAGTGTGGATGCGGAGGATCGGTGGGTCCTTGTTCATTGTCTCAGGGTCTGTCAGGTTGGTCAGTGAGTAATTTTTGTTTGTAAATCACTCTCATTGCTATACTTTCATTATTAGTATCATTGCTGTTACTGTTAGTTTTCTTATCTAAGTGCTGTTTCCAATAAACTGTTTTTATTTCAACCAGTGATCTCTGCCTTTTGTGTCTCTTGCTGGAGAGGGGGTGTGGAAACCACATCTGGTTTGGAGCTTTAGTGGCAGGGGGAATCACTAAATTAGAGAGTGCCATGTCTAAGCCATGACATTTGGTGTTCACAAGGCCTGAAAACATATTTCCCTTATATAAACTCAATAGTGGTTTTGTCCATTCTTGGTGAGTGAATCAGTAGTTTAAAAAACCCAAAAAACTAAAACTAAAAATAAAGTTTTTTCTCACTTTGTTTTGCTCTGATTTTTTATTTGGGCCAATTTCTTTCCAACAGGTGAATTCAAGTTTCATTCAAGCTTAATGAACCAACAAAAGGCTCAACAGATGTGCAGCTTTCAGTCAGTCTGAGAGCTTACTAGTCCACCTTTTCTTGAAGTCTTGAAGAGCCTGCTCACTCATAGCATTTCATTTTACATTTACCCCTGTTGACCCCCACGGGCTGCTTCACCATGGTCTTCACCACGGGCTTCAGGGGAAGCTCAGCTCCAGTGCCTGGACCACCTCCTCCCTCTCCTTATTCACTTACCTTGGTGTGTGCATCATTATTCCTCTCAAATAATCTAACTCTTCTCTGAGCACAATTATATCTACCCAGTAACTTTCTTTTTTCCTTCTTAAATATTTTATCCCTGAAGTGCTATGACCATCTCTGATTGGCTTGGCTTTAGACAGCTGCTGGTCTGGCATTGGCTCTATCAGACATGGGAGAAGATTTTCACAGAAGCCACCCTTGTATATTTTTATATATCTAAGAAACTACATGTTTAGGACTTGTGAGGAAAAATTGTCAAATATTAATCTTTTTAGTCCAATTTTACATATGGATTTTAGCTTGATTAAATACTACCTAAAAGTTTAAAGTGAAAGGATCAACTTTAGTTTTAGCTGTAAATTCAAATTTAAACAGATTTTCTATGTGAAATAGGACATATTTGGAACTGAAGTATATTCTATCCCCCATTTCTATGGTGAAATTCCTACAAGTCACACAAAAGCTACAGTTCAGAATCAGATGCATTCATCACACAGAGTTTGTGTGTGTGTGTCTGTGCTGGTTGCACTCTCTCACAATGCACAGGCAGTCATGAAAACCTCCTGAGATACTGTTCAGCTCATTAAAGGCAAAGCTGCATCACAAAAACATAGAGATTCTTTTGATAATTGCAAATGTCAAATTTTCCAAGTTGTTGAATTCATCAGATGCCAGGAACAGAAACTGAACTTGGAAAAATTGGGCTGACCAGGCTGAAAGCCTGCGTCTGATTTCCTTCAATTGGCAGGCCACACACAACACTACTATTGCCAAATGAAAACTCCTGATGACTCTAGAAAGCTGAAATTCTCCAGCAAGGGGCATCCATTCACCAGTGATTCAATACCATTCCATCAAATGAAATATATATTTGCATTATGCTGACTATTAGTTAAGAAATTGTCCCCATAGAAATATTCTTAGGAGTAAAACTTCACTCATTAAGACTTTCCTGAGCTGCACTTATCAATTCCTGAAAATTTAAGAACTCATTTCTGTACTTTCACTTTAATTTATGATTTATGGAAGACACCAATTTCAAAATATCGTTCCTTCATCAGTCCTGATACTTAAGTACTGATCTACTTTATATTGCTCAAGATCACGAGGGGAAGACAGAGAAAAAACTGTCCCACATTACTATGTAACAACTGTATTGTGCCATCATTGTGGCCTAGTTACAGTAAAATTATTTAGTACTCATCAAACCTATAAAGTCCTCATAACAATAAAGACATTAATGTAAGAGTATTATGAGCTCCTTAATAATAGGTTTTTACACTCTACTTTGAACTCAGTGTCATTTCATGACTTGCTGCAGGTAATGATACTTTTGTAACAATTGTAAAGAGTAAATTTTGATTGCAAAGTATTTTTGTCCAGTCATGAAAAATATTTTACTCCATTTGTATTATATAATAATCAAACACAAGGAAAATGAAAACCATTGTGTCAGTGAAGTCAACAGATAATATTTCACTAATGACTGGGGGGTGAGATTTTATCTGACAGGCAAATTATAAAAAAAACCTGTTTAAAAAATAAATATATTATAATTTAATTTGCGTGCCACATGACAGGAAGTGAAAGGAGAACCTTGACATGAAAATAAAATTACCATTGTACATTTTTCCTCTAGAAGATCACACAACAAACCGTGTAAGGCTTACATATACAGCTCAGCGACAACCAAGATTTGTTGGTTTTTGCAATACCACTTCATTCAGAATTGTAGGAAAGCCAGTAATTTACTTTGAAATGACAGAGTTGATGAAGAGTCAGTAGTAAAGAGCAATTTTATGGGATATCCAGAAGCATTCTTTCCAAAAGAAATAAACCCTACATGTTGTATTGTCTCAGTGGCTTATAAGTTTGGAAAAATCCATTTTTCACCAGCAACAGGTTATAAACTCACCCTACAACGTTATTTATTTGTAAATATACTACCACTTTATAGCATATTTTATTGATTCACAAGGCTAGCTTTTTCTTTTCCTTTAAAAAAAGCAATCTAACATTTTTATCAAGCACTTCCATTTCTTCAATAAAGCTGAAGGTGACTACAATTCTTTTTTTATATATATAAATAAAGAATAAAACTAGTGTCTTTTAAAAAATCCTCTTTTCTTCAATTAGCTGTTTGATATGCATTTGTTAATCAATGCATTACCTGCTTTTTTTTATTATTTTTTTTTATTCTGGTAAGTGATATTTCAGGTTGGCTTTCAGAGTAAAAAAATTAGCACTGTGTTACACACTTAGGACACCTCTTAAATGAAACCTAGGTAGAACATGAAGTCATGTGACCTGAACCATTCCCAAAGTTTTCTGCTGAGCTGTTCTCTTCAGCTCAAACCATTTAAATTGTGAGGGGCCTTCCCTTTCTGCCTACTTTACCCAGTTTAAAAGCTACAGTTTTGTACATGCCAAGATGTGATATCTCTTAACTGTCCTCTTAACAGGACTGAGAGTTGCACTGTCTCTCTCTCACAGTTGGAACAGATAAGGTCAGAATAATTCTAGCACATCACCAAGAAGACAAATTATCGCAAAATAAGAAACACACCAGCTGATGAGGCTTTTCTTTATAGGTGTTAATTTCTTTGGCTTTCTGTATAATGCCCATGTCATAAAACCACTGGTACATCTGTATAGCTAGTCCTCTCCCTCCCCCTCTTGTTGAAAGTAAAACATTTCAAAGCTTAAATATACACTACATTTCTAACAGTTCTGACAAATAAGATTAGAAGGAAAAACTGACAATGAATCAGATTATGGATTATGGGAAGAATAAAGAAGAAAGAGTGTGGGAGGGTTGTTATTGGTTTTTTGGTTGTTTTGTTTTGGTTTTTTGGGGGGGAGTACCTGCTCAGGGAAATGTTCTGATATCAATAGGAATAATCTAGAGAAAGTCTTTATATACTGGCAGGTAGCAGGTTTAGTAGGTATGATCATGGTGACACGTGGGTAATGTGAAGGCAAACATGTTTAGTGCGGTAGAACTGAATTCTAGTCTGTGTCTTAAACAGCATCATTGATATTTCATTCTTTCTACTGATTATATTTATAGATGAAAATGACCAAAGTCAATACAAGGTCTGTGATTTTCTCTACCTGCCTCAATCAAAATAATTATCCTACTGTAATGAATAAAAGGAACCAGTAAGAGACTGAATCTATAAATAAGTGTTTCTCTCATGGTTCAAGTGGGAAAGAGATGAGGCATTGCAAAGACACAAAATTTAATAGAACAAAGCTGTTAATTTTTAAGGTCTACTTTCTGTGCTTAATACTTCAGCTAAATAGTTCCAGCAGTTGTCTTTTTCAAAAAAAGAAATATTTTATTTAGCTAAATATTAAATAATTACATGTATATTTTGAATTTAGTTTCTATGGTAAATATTGTGATCAAATGCGGTGCTGACATCCAAAGAAGTGTATTTTACCGACTAGAGTACATACCAAATGTCTAGTAACAATGATTGTGAGGGATGCCTCATCCCTCCAAGGAATAAAGCAAGTATATTTCAACTAAACTGTGCTTTATTGCAATTAAAGTTGTCTTAGGTTAAATCTATAAGAAATCTGTCTACCAATACGCCAGAAGCTTCATTAGAGTTATAGCTCTCAGGAATTCCAAACTGAGTATTTAGTAATTTCCCATGGTAGGTGGCTTCTTCAGTAATCATTTTATCTTCTAAATGCACAAAGGATGTCCTGTTTAAAGTAGTGTTTGCAAATCTAAATCCCAAATGGACATGGATCATGGCCATTTACTTCTGTGATCATTTAATTCAGTTAGGTTTGGTTTTTTTTTTTTTTTTTCATTGCAGTGTGAGAAGTACATCTGTTCAGGAGAGAGACTTCCTTCTGCTGATCTGCCTACATCTGCAAAGAGAAAGTACTGATCTCCAATCCCTTTTGAGTATTCCATTCCAGAAGGGACTCCAGAATTTTGAATCCTTTATACAGTGAAGCATTTTCTGATAACTTAGTATAAAGCAATTTAGAATAAGATGATTTATTCAAGAGACAGGATTTAGACTTCTTTTTGTTTTAAGTTATAGTTTTAATGTACTTTTCAGGCTTCTACACAGTGAAAATAATTTTGACATTATGTGTAAGCACCACAAAATATATGTAAGATTGTATATGATGGGCCTACCACTATTTTCTCTCTTAATATATTTTTAACTTTTTTTTTTTTTTCCCAGACCTAAAATTTTAGCATTTTTCAGACTTAGCATTTTACCAAGACTTGGTTGAAAAAAGTAAGTGCAAGTGTTTGTATTACTCATTTGAAAGACTCCAGTAGCTATCAAGATGACTTAAATAGCCATTTAAATACCATGAATCTGCAGAAAGGATATAAAATGACACTATTTCAAAAGACAGAATTATGCTTCTGAAACCAAAGTTCAAAAAGTAGAACAGCAGCAGTACATAATTTCACCTGCTTTTTTCTGGTTTTTGCTTTTGTTTTTGTTTTTGCTTTGTTTTTTTTCACAAAGTAGCTCAGATCATACTTGAAATAGAACTAGAATATCTTGCACCCTGAATTGTCTATCTATAACTGCTGTAATTACAGACAGTATGCCAGTTGAGAAAACCACTATAACACAGATAAGCAAACCACTTCACAGGAAAACATTTCACCAAATAAAAATACACAGTCCAACATTTCTGTTAATTAACATTTTTGTTAATTTTGTTAATTTTGTAAAGGAACTATCTTAAGTTATAGATAACTAGGTAAAAAATCCATGAAAAGAAATATTTTTCTTCTGTACACAATGACATGCAGCTATAAAAATATCTCAGACTGTGGATATTTTAGAAATATACAGCAAAAGCATTCAAACCATTATTTCAGCTTGGCTCTTCCTTCCTCCTCATTGACATTAGCAGGGTGGATGTGAGCTGCAACATGTTCCCTCCTACTCTTGTCACTATGAAAATAATAATTAATAAAAACCCTAGGCAATTCATCACAATTTTCTATGGCATCTATGTGTCAGATATGCACTTCTCTCTTGAATATGTAACTTCAGTCTTCTGGCAGGTCTGTTTATTTATGTGAAATGCCAAACTGATAATTTCTTTCCCTCTTTCTTACACAGAGTCAGTGACTTATTCATGTCAACCTGTTAATTCTTGAAGGAAAGGGGCAAAAAGGCCATACTGATTCCTCAAATATATTCTGGTCCTCACAGTGTAAGTAAACCAAGACAAGCTTAAAATAAACAATCATTTTGGCCATGCTACAAAAGAAGAAGGAAAACCAAGCCCTCATTTTTGAGATTTTGAACACTGATCACCCTTTAAAAATCAGCATACCTTCCTTATAACTGTTGAAAAACTCACTTCACCAAACCTAGGGGATTTTATTGATTAAAGCTTGTTTCCCAAACAAATTCAAAGCCAGAGCTGTTTGCATGCATGAAAGTATACTGTGCTCTTTTGGGTGGTTGGGCTTTTTTACATCACAGGTAAAAAACCATTGCTTTATGGATCAATTAATATAATCAGATTTTGCATGTAATATGATGGTATTAATAAAGCAACTAGAAATTCAGTTAACTTGCAGAAAAAAATTGAATAGTCCTTTATCAGAATCTGTGTAAGATTTTTCCGAAATCATCCAGCTTGATGGAAAAAAGCTTCCTTGTGTCTTTAAACTCCTTCAAGACACATTTTATCAATATCCCATTTCTAGCTGCTATCAGGGCACTTCAGTTTTACATCTGTGTAGAATGGAGATCGTGGTAATTAATTGACAGAAATTATCTAATCCTGTACATTAACCTTTTGAAGATACCTCAGCACACAAGTGTACCAAAAAGTTGTTATGTTTTTCTTTAGCTAACTTGAAGCAGATATTCTGTAACATTGTTTCCACACCCAGAGTGTCTTAAAAATTACAATTTCACATTGAGATCAGTTTAAAGACAAATACTTGCTACTCCTTCTGAGGCTGAAAACTCTCATTTCACACATGACAGCCTACAGCTGTTAAATAGAAATATGAATCAAAATGCAGACTACTGATGTAAAAAGCCAATTTCATTGCTTTGAGAAAAGTAACAATTAAAATCTAGCTAGGTTGTCATTGTAGCAATCTTATTTTATTACTCTATTACTATTTGTAGGGCAGTGGCTCCCACAGTAATAAACAAAAACACTTCACAATGGGTTTATTTGATATCTGCCTATAGAAAAATGTCAGGCAGGTGAAATAACCACTGCTCAAATTGAACTGACCCATTAGAAGGCAACACACTGCAACATTCTGGATGTCTGTGATAATGCACTTCAGCCCCTTTAAACTGAAATGCAGTTAATTTCAGATTAGATGCAAAGATTCTTTTTTGAGAGTGGTGAAACACTAGGACAGGTTATCTATAGAGGTGGCAGATGTTCCATCCCTGGAAACATTCAGTGTCAAGCTGGACAGGGTATGGTCAACCTGTTGTAGTTGAAGATGTCCTTGCTTATTGCAAGAAGGTTGGACTAGGTGACCATAAATGTTCCTTTCAACCCAAACCATTCTATCATTCTATGATTCTCTACTTACCAGAGAGATTCAAGAAGCATTGTCAATATTAAGGGGCATATTTTATGTCCTGCATGTCTTTACTCGCGTGATACAAGAGATGAATTTTATTCTTCTGGAAGTATGCACTATTAAATATTTACTGAATACTGTCTTGAAAAATAAAGGCCCACTGTAACTGGGATTTATGTCTTTTTCTATATTTTCTCCTAGTGAGAAGAAGGAAGGCAGGGCAGGTGGAGACCACACTGCCAGCTGTATTTGTGGCTGGTATTGTACACCAGTGACAGCAATAGTAGCAGTAACCACTGGTAACCACCAGTACCAGATTGGTTAATGCTTCTGAAATTATTCAGATATGTTAATGGAAAGAAAATTAACTTAGCACATCCTCCCATGATGGTTCTGTATGGTCTTTATGGGCCTTTGCTGACAGGTGAAAGCAAAAAATAATCCACAAGCTTACTTAATCTATTTAAAACACGAAGTAACCATAATTGACTGCTGAAGTTGTCTTCCTCTTTGCCAAAAGAAGGTTTGCTGGTTGTTTGGATTTTAGATTAGGATGGGGGTTTCTCTCTTTTTTTGGTTGGTTTGTTTGGAGTTTGGAGTTTTTTGAGGGCTTTTCTTTTAGTGTGGTGGTGTTGTTGTTGTTGTTGAGGGGGCTTATTGTTTTTCTGGTTCTTGCAGAAAAATTAAGGTTTGTCCTTTGTTGCACATCCCACATTTTATCTGATACCTAGAAACCCTGGTGAGGCAGGTGAACAGCAGTGGAGCAGCTGCAGAAGTGAAACAGCAACACTTCACCATGATCTACAGCCTATGTTTGGGTTATACCCAGACATCTGCATCTGCAAGGGTTAATGGGAAGAAAATATATTCTGCCTCTTTACAGCATAAAAATGATTAGGTCCTGAATTTTACTTCAAAATGCTCAGGACTTCCCACAGCCCTCTTTGCAATATGAAACATAAAGTTTTATGCCAGTTGCATTCATCTTCTTAAAGATACCCCAGACAAAGGGAAAACTTTCTTGCTTAGCATGCACTGAACAAATGTAAACATTTTTACCATGTTAAATCAGAACGTCTGGGTAAAACAAAGAATGAAACATGGCATAGATAAAAAAATGGAAAACATAATGGTGGTATGTTCTGTGTGAGTTAATAAAGGAAACTACCCAGTCTGACCATTTATGAGAATCTGGCAGTCGCATTCCCAGCACCAGAGATTTTCTCTGCAGGGACCAAAGCCCATTCACAGCAGGCAGCTGCAGTGATCTGATGGGTCTCCATCTCACTGCCTGCACACCCCACTCTCACAGTCAGACCAGGTTCCCTCACAGATTCCACCCTGGGTCTCCCACAGCAGAGTCTCAGATGTCTTGTTCCATAAAGCCATTTATTCACAGTGCACTTAGACTGAAACAGCTCAAGCTGATGCCTCCGAGGAGAATCCCAACCAAGAAACCACTGGGCTTTTGCTCCCTCAAAGTCTCACCAAGCACAAGTCTTACTTTTTCTCCAGAGTCTTTGGCTCCTGACTCCTTCCTGTGTCCACCCACCTTGCTGGCATTAACAGTCTTCACCTCCTTTGTTATCAGAAAGGTTTGTCAATTCCCTTTCCTGCTGTGTCTCGGTATACACAGCCTTTTGTCCCAGGCTCCCATCCAGCTACATCCCAGCTACATCCCAGTTACCTGTACCAGACATATTCCTTAACATTGCCAACTGCAGCCAGGCCCCGGCAGAAGTGGGGGCTCCATGAGGGGAGGCTGGGGCTGCCCCAGCTGGACACAGCTGGTTCCAGCTGGATCCACCTGCCCAGTGCAGGGCATGGTTGAGGCACAGCCGGGGTGGGGGCACTGAGGGGACAGCATGTGTAAGGATAGGTTCATGGAAAAAGGAGTGACAGTCCAGAACTGGAATGATACTTTGTCTGGAACTCTGCTTGTGTTTTGTACAAGTGAGGAGTTGAGTTTGCACAAACCTCTGTGGCCTTGTTCTAACTCTAGGTATGTAAATAAGAGACTTAGGAAATTCCACCAACAATGCTAGTGCAATTTAGAAGTAACTATTTCTCCCTCTCTGTAAAAAGCTTTAGTATAATAATATTCCTAACTGAACAAATACATACCCAAAAGAAGCTAAGATCAAGAAAGGACCACATTTTATTGAAAATGAAAAAAACCCCAAAACCCAGAGCAGCAACAGACACTATCAAGATGAAACTTTTGGCTTCTGTACAATTTTTTCTATGTTCTCATTACATGCCCTTTGTACTTAAAGGGACAATTCCCTTCTCCTACTAGCAATTAGTAATGGCTTAATATTTTCCCTGCCCTTCAGTTTTTATCACAGAACACTGGTTAGAGGGAGACATCAAAGCATTCAAGGCCAGGTTGGATGGGGTTTTGAGCAACCTGGTCTAGTGCAAGGTTCTATGCACATGGCAGACGGGTTAGATTCAGATAGTTTTTGAGGCCTTTTCCAGCCCAAATGTTATGTGATTCTATAATTCTAGAGTTTATTATCAAATCAAGTGTGTGAAGAGGTTAAAAAATCCTTGCTCTTAGTAATTAACCATTCTTATCACAGTGGCTTAAGCTGACAGCTAGGCAAACATCAATGCAATATTTATTAAGTCACATGTAAAATTACTATGTTTTCCAAATCTAGACATCCAAAATGAAATCTTAAATTCTGGTTTTATTTTCTTTTAAATTATTTGAGAATTTCAGAATATATTGAATGCAAAAATACGGCTGCATACACATATTTGAATACCTTTTAAAATATCTTAAATACCTTAAGAATATTAAAACAAACAAACAAACAAACAAAAGAACCCCACTAGTTTCCATTTCATATTTTCTAAAATAAAGAAATGTTCATTTTATGCAAAATCACCAAAGAAGAAGCAAAAAGTGGTCCAGCTGGTTGACTGCATCCACACTGAACTCTGGCACAATACCATTTGCTTCTGGAGGTATTGGCAACAGCTTTTAATGTACCACTTGTGAACTCCCACAACTGCACAGACTCAGGCTCTTCAGCCTGTGAGCATTTAAAATATACACACCCATATAAACAAGAATTAGGAACAGAAAGGGAAAAAGAAGTCTATTCATGGGTTTTTTTGAAAACTATTTACAGCTGTTTTCTAACTCTCGTTTCCTCCCCCCAGGTAGGCAAGGAAGAAGTATATCATGGTGTACAGGACATTTATATTCAAGGTATAGCATTAAAGTATCGTATAAATCCTAACAAGCACCCTTTGCAGAGCACGAATGTGACACGGCTTTTGTGTCTTCTGGCTGTTCCAGCCACCAACTGTATAATTCATGTTCAAAAATTAGTTTCTAGACCCCACCACTAAAAAGCCTGAAGCTGTTTTCAGTTTACTTGTCTCTGAGCCTGTTGAATGTATTTGATGAACAAGTTATGAGTAGAATTTTAAAAGAAATCAAAATCTATGGGTGACAATGGTGATTCAGTTCTGATCTGCCTATAGAAGTGTTTCCCACAACTTTTAAAAGTTCTGCCACTCTCATTGTGCTTCCATGGTTACCAGAAGCCAAGTATGTTGGTTTTTTTTAAAAAAAAACCATTGGATTTTTTTTTCATAAGCTACACTCAAGTCTTTGATTTGCAAATAAACAAACTTTACATATGCTATTATTATTTAACAGTATTTCACTGTGGAAGTGGTAATTTTAATGATCGGAAAAAAAAAACCGATAAGGACAGATCAAGTTAATATATTCTTTAAGCACATGAAATAAAAGAAAAAAGATATTTGTGAACAGAGCATATATAATTTCCACAATTTTTTGATCAAAAACCTGAAGTTTTGACATGATGCAAGGAAAAAACCTCAACTATTAAGTATTTTATAAATATAAAATTCAATAGAACAAAATGAAGCTCCGTACTAATGTAAATTTCCAATAGAAAAAATATTCTGAAATCAAAAAAAATCCAGATTTTTACTGAAGTAAGTTCCATAAATCTAGAATGAGCACTTAAATATATATATATATTCCTTAGCATGAAAAATAAATTAAACTTTTGGTAAAATAGTATAAGAGATAAATATTGAGGACAGACTTTTGAAAAATTCTAACGTGTTTTTATGCCTTTCTCTTCCTATTTGAGCAACAAGAAAAAAACTATTTAATGTCTGAAAACTAAATTATCCACAATGTATAAATGACTAATGGTCTGTTATATGTTTGCATGCTTTAATATTCAGTGATATTCAATTTGTATTCCATAAATCTAAGTTTTTTGCTGCTTCTCCTCCAAACGTTTTATATCCAAACTCACAAGACTTTTTCTTTTACTTCTGTACTGGTTTTGTCTGGGATAGAGTTATTTTTCTTCATAGCAACTAGTAAAGGGCTGTGGTTAGGTTTTGTGCTGGAAACCATGGTAAGAATACAGGAATTTTGTTATTTCTGAATAGTTCTTACACAGAACAAAGGGCTTTCTTCCCCTACACCACTACATAAGTGAGCTGGGGATACACAAGAAGTCAGGAGGGGACACAGCCAGGACAGCTGACCTCAACTGACCCAAGGGGTATCCTACACCATATGGTGCCATGCTCAGCATATAAAGCTAAGGGAAGAAGAAGGAAGGCAGGACATTCAGAGTGATGGCTTTTGTCTTCCAAAGTCACCATCCTGCATGATGGAGCCCTGATTGCCTGGAGGTGGCTGAACACCTGCCTCCCCATGTGAAGCAGTGAAGTAATTCTTTGTTTTGCTTTGCTTGCATGCACATTTACTCTCTTCATGTCAACTCATTTACTCATTCAATTATTTCCCCCAACCCCTGAGGGGGAAGTGACTGAGTGACTGTGTGGGCCTTGGTTGCCAGCCAGGGTCAATCTACAACTTCTTAGGCAGCTTTTATGTATGATGTAGGGCAAAGAGTAGAGGTAAAAGAATAAAACTCTCATTTGTCCTGCCTTGAGGAATGGCATGGTAATCCGGACAACAAGAACAATCGCCAGCTAATTCCATCAATGCATTTAGCATATCTGAAGAATTTGCTGTCTCTATTAATAATTAAGGCTTCAAGTTTCCAATCTAAAATGGCAAGGTATTTTTAATGACATTCTCAATACCTCACAGAAGAATTGTTAGAAAACCCAAATAACAACCTAATATTTTTTAATATACATATTTTTAATTTTTATTTTGCAATCCTGACTCCTACAGTAAGCATGCTAAAAAAAACCCCAAAATAGATAGACTAATAATTTACAAACCAGGAGCTTAGTACACATAACTAAATTCTACCCCTCATCTTCAAAACTTAGGAAGTCAATGAACAAAACTTTTTTCTACCAAATAAAACAGTAGGTAAGTTGAAAAATGTTTTTTCCCCCTCAAATAATGGATTCACATTAGAGAAAACAGTCTACATCCATTTGCTTGTTGATGATCTATATTAGAAAAAAATAACCAAATTGTTCAATAAGTCATACCTATTGTGCTGGTTTCAGCTGAGGTAGAGTTGATTTTGTTCACAGTGTCAAGTATGGAGATATGTTATGGATTTGTGCTGAACACAGGGTTGTTAATAGAGAGCTTGTTTTGTTTTTACTAAGCAAGGCTTACACAGAGCCAAGCCCTTTCCTGCTTTTTGTGCTGCCACACTTGTGGGGAGGTTTGGAGTAGATGGGAGGTTTGGAAGAGACACAGCTGAGACAGATGACTCAAACTGACCAAAGGGATTTTCCAGACCATATGGCATCATGGTCAGTACATAAAGTGGAGAGAAGAAGGAGGAGGTGGAAGATGTTTGGAGTGATGGCATTTGTCTTCCCAAGTACCACCACAAATTCTGGGGCCCTGCTCTCCTGGAGGTGGGTGAACATCTGCCTATCCAAGGGAAGCAGTGAATCAAATCCTTGGTTTGGTGTGCTTGTGTGTGCAGCTTTTGCTTTCCCTATTAAACTCTCTTTATCTCGACCCATGAGTTTTTTATCATTTACCCTTCTGATTCTCTCCCTGATCTCGCTGGTGGGAGTGTGTGAGCGGCTGAGTGGACCTTGTTTGCTGGCTGGGGTTAAACCATGACCCCTATCAAGAATAGAAATTAGGACCTTGCACATATTACACCTTGGCATTACATATCTTTTGAGTTTGAGGTTTTACAATTCTAAAAGTACATAAAGTACATAAGCCCCGCCCCCTTTTTTTTTTTTTTTTATTTAGATACAAAATGGGATATTTAACATTTGTGCTTCTTATTTTAAAACTCTAATCAGAAAAGAGAAATGCTTAAATTCTTTGGTCACATATGTATCAGTCCATACTGACAGGACTAAATGATGCATTTCCCGAGTTATTAAATTATGATTGTATACCATCAGTAAGATATGAAAGAGATATTTTTAGGACTAACTGGTTCAACATCACCTGTGGCTTTATTGGGTTATATTTCATGGAAGTATTAGATGATACAGTTTCAAACCTTCAAGTATTGAAGACTAGGGACATGGAGGCATCCCCACCAAACTGAATTATCACTTGGCCAAGAAAATCATGGATACACTGAATTGAAACTGAAGAAGTAATTAAAGTGATCAGGGCACATATATATGACTGAACATGTCCAAGGATTTAGATGTACTGTTGTCTTACATTAAGGCATCAGTTCTACTTCAAATTCTTCAGCTTATATGTAGCAAAGAAAAACACTTAAAATCAACAATTTATTGTTAGTGCATTTGAAGTATCAACTTCGTAATTTTAGCTCCAGTTGAAGAAATACCCAAACAACAACCAACCAACAAACCAAGCCAGAAAAAGTCTTCATAACAATGCAATTAAAATTGTTATACACATATTCTTGTGTCTACTTTTTCTCTTTGTGTTACATATCAGATTTATTTTTCCACTGCCTATTATTATTACCACCTAATAACAGGATATAAAAAATGATATAATAATCATATATCATGCAGATATATATATAAAAATGAAAGTAAAACAGCTTAGACAGTAGTCACCTGAGAAGTAGACTACTACTGTTGCAGCTACAAAAGTTAAAACAAGCTCCAGGTCAAGAAAAGCCCAGACAAAGCAAGTCTGACAACTTTGTTTTTGCAGTTTGTACGAAGTTAACAATGGGATAAATACCATGAATTACAAATAATTTTGGTAACTCAAAAAAAAATAAATATAAATTTGATCTTTTTTTTTTTTTTTTTTTTTTTTTTTTTTTTTTTTTTTTTTTTTTTTTTTTTTTTTTTTTTTTTTTTCTCCATGGACAGAATAACAGGGAAAGCTAGAATGCAATACATATCCTGGAAAGTCATCAAGGATTCTTTCAGAGGTTAGATTCTTTATTTTTGTTTTTGTCTGATTTTTTACAGCACATCTACACTTTTCAATGCTGCAGTTATCCAGAACAGTTCCAAAGGCATCTGAAAAAGTACTGTGTATGGTACAGAAAATCATTTTGAAATAGTAATTCAAATCCTGAGACTAGTCTGACTGTATGAGCATGGTCTTTGGTACCAGAAAAATTCAAGCAAGGATATTCACCTCAAGCTTATTACTTTGGACAGTGACCAATTTGCTCTGGTTTCAATGGTAGATGGACGAGTTTAGATTTCAGCTTTTAGATATTTCTGAGCTTTCTCTATGAGTAGGGGTGGTTTTGCAAATGATCAAATGTTTCTAAAATCCACCAAGTGAAGTTATGTGTATCAGAAATCCAGTCTGTCATATACTATAATCTGATGACCTTTCACACCTCTTAGGAAAACTGGATTTAGAATGGGTTTTCATCTACTTAACCAAGAATAAATGGCAAGTGTGATCTAAGGAGATTGTGCTGATGGATTAGCTATCTTTTAATTGATTTTTTGAGCTAAATATACTTTTCTTCTTTCTGATTTTTTTCTGCTATTTTTTCTGGATTTATAATTGTTAAATATAAATCTTAATAAACACTTGTTAAATTAAAATACCAAGTATGTTAATAATACATGGAATATATCCAGTTTTATTCTAAATCAGCTGACCCTGCATGACTTTTTGATGCATTTTGCTCCATCCTATACTACAAATAAAGTAAGCTAAAATAAAGTGTCCGTGAAAGTGTGTGTTTTTTCTTGGAAATAGGAAATACATGTAAAAATGGGTAATTTGATTTTTGCTTGAATGTGACTTGAATTAGGATTAATATATAGAGTGTTACTTCAATGTTAAAGTTAATGTTCGTGTTAATAAAATTTTTATAACTTGAATAATCAGCCTGAAATAAAAAAAAAATCCATTGGTAAGAACTTTAAACTGACTCCTATTTCAGAGCAGAATTATTATTATTATTATTATTATTATTATTATTATTATTATTATTATTATTATTATTATTATTATTATTATTA
>VZUI01043943.1:0-46426 GCA_013401135.1 Cettia cetti
CCTCCCTGCCCTGCTGCTGGGGTCTCCAGCAGTGCTTGGGGCGCGGGAGCCCAGAGTTGGGCCAGGCCTGTGAGCCTCGGCCCTGCCCTCCCACCCCGTGCTGCAGGAGGTGGCTGTGGAGGCCCTGCTGCAGGCCACGGGGCTGCCTGCTGACCTGGTGCTCCACGCGCTGACACCGCTGACCCACGGCCAGGGCGTCCTGGTGGGGAGCTGCACTCCTGGGGGTGAGTGTGGGGCTGGGCACCCAGGGGAGGGGCTGGCCCCAACCCCAGGGGGCTGCTGGGCTCGGGGGTGCAGCAGCTGGCAGGGCTGGCAGGGGGCTGTGTGCGTGTGTCGGTGCCGGGGGCACGGGTGTGTGTGTCAGGGTGGGGCTGGGGGCCATGCAGGGGCTGGGGGCCGTGCAGGGGCTGGGGGCCGTGCAGGGGCTGGGGGCCGTGCAGGGGCTGGGGGCCGTGCAGGGGCTGGGGGCCATGCAGGGGCTGGGGGCCATGCAGGGGCTGGGGGCCATGCAGGGGGGGCCATGCAGGGGCTGGGGGCCGTGCAGCCTGGGGCCCCCAGCCCCACGGGTGTCCTGGGGCTCCTGCAGGGCCCGGCCCCAGGCTGGGCTGAGCCCGGCTCGCTGCTGGCTCCAGGTGTGCTGCGGCTGAACCGGGCAGCCCTGGCCCGGAGCTCCGGGCGCCGGCTGAGGCTGCTGCCCCAGCAGAGGTACCTGCGCACGGAGAGGGCCGAGGTGAGCGCCCTGGAGAGGAAGAGGAACGTCCTGTGCTGCCTCATCAGCCGCATCCTCAAGGGGGAGAAGCAGCTGCACATAGACAGCCTGGTGTTCAGGGTATGGGGGCTGCAGTGAGGCTGCGGCCGCTGCACTGGGGCTCCCTTGCTGCAGCGGGGCTCCCTTGCTGCACTGGGGCTCCCTTGCTGCACTGGGGCTCCCTTGCTGCCACTGCAGCAGGGCTCCCTTGCTGCCGCAGGTGATCGACGCCTGTCAGAAGGGCCAGCTGGGGCCAGGGGTGCAGTTCCTGAGCTTCTGCTGCCACAGCGTGGACGTGCTGTCCTGCATCCTGCACCTGCTGAACCAGGGCTATCTCCGGCGCCAGGAGGGGAGGCCTCACATCCTGGAATACATCTCTGCTGAACCCACAACACTCCCCACTTCTCAGGTCCAGCCACAGGTTGCCTTCCAGACTGTAGAGATCAAGACAGCAGCAAGCCTGGCCTCTGCTGAAAGGAGACAGACTTTTTCCACATTCAGGTAGACAAGGACCTGGCTAGGAGGACTCAGGCTGAATCCAGTCTGTCTCTTCCTAAACGCTTGTGAGTTTTCTATAAATAAATGAGCCAACCTCCACCTAGTCCCACCTTGTAGTCTGTCAGGGAGCTCAGCAGGGAGTGTGGCCAGGCCAGACCCCTGTGCTCTCAAGCAGCCCTGACATCATATTTGCTGGAGTTATGGTAGTAGCTGCACCCTGCTGAAATTTGTTCTCTCCCAGCTGTGCTGAGTCCGACATGGGGGCACACACACACACATACCCTGTGATAATGGTAACAGCATTAATTTATTAAAATTAATCCCGAAAAGTAACCATACAATAAATTTAAAAAAAATAGAATCTTGTAAAAAAAAAAACTCAGGTGCCCTCATCCCACACCTCCAGCTGGCAGCACCATGGGGTAGGGCTTGTTGGGAAGGGATGGGGAGATGAAGAGGACAGCCTCAGCAGCGGGGCTGCAGGGGGACTGGAAAAGCTGCTGAGGCTGTGCTGCGGAGGGCAGGGCCAGCACAGCGGTGCAAGGCTGGCAGTGGGGCTGGCAATGGTGGTACAGGGGTGGCAGACCCTGCTCAGCACCTGCCCCCTGTACAGAGCAATCTGGCTGGCTGCAGCACTGGGGAACCTGCCTGGGTCCAGCCCAGCTGGGACCCTGGCTGGCTACAGGGCTGGCCTGGCAGCTGCATCTGCAGAGAGTGGGGCCCAGAGCCCTTCCTGGGGCCCTGCTGGCTGGTGCCAACCCTTGTCCCAGGCTGTGTTGGGGGACAGGGGAGGCAGATGGCATGGTGTCCTCGCTGGTGTTGGAGGGTGCACGGACCCGTTCTCACTGGCCTCACCTTCACGGGTCTTGGCCCACAGGGTGCAGGTGTGGTATCCCCCACCACTGAGCAGGCAGGGACTGGCCTGCAGAGGATGGGGACAAGAGCATTGTCCAGCTCCCTGTCTCCTCCTGCACCCCACTGCAGCTCCATTCCAGGGATGCCCCAATGTCTCAGACATTCTTCGAGTAGCCAAAGATGCCCACAGGGAGGTACTTGACGTGTGTTGGCCACTGTGCTGCCAGCTGGAAAAACTTGACATCGTTCCACTCCACCCCATCTATGGAGACTGAGAGGAGAGGGTGCAGTGAGGCACAGCCCTAGAACAGCTAGCCTGTGCTGCCCCACTGCAGCCCCAAGGGGCTGGCACCACCTGCCCTTACCTCGCAACATGGTGTTCTGGTGCTTGGCTGTGCAGATGAGGCGTGTGATCCCTTCAATGACTTGGCTTTTGGGTTCCAAGTCTTTTTCTTTTGGTTTCTTGCTCAGGAACATCACTGGGGACCAAGGCCAGACAAGACCAATGTTAGGATGTCCCCACCTGGCCCTAAACGGGAGCCCCTGTCCCAGTGACTGACCCCTGCTGGGCCACATCTCAGCCCTGCCCTCCTGCAGGGTCCCCCCCGCCCTTTTCACACAGGACTGCGGCCCCACAGGCAGAGAGCACCCCCGGGTGGGCTTGGTTACCTTTCTTGTTTTTCTCCTTGGTCACCACGGTCATGGCCATGGTGCTGGGGGGCACCAGGTCCCCTGTGCTGGGGATGCGGCTGACCTGGAGTGAGCGGAAGTTGCTCTTGAGGGTGTTCTTGATACCCGTCTCCCGCTTGTCACCCTCCTTCCTCCTCTCCAGCCCTTGTGTTGTCCAGTAGTCCACCTGCAGGCCCATCACCTCCACACCAGGGCTCAGAGACCTGGGCAACACGGGCAGCACATGCAGCACACAGTGCAGCACACAGGTGCAGCACACAGGTGCAGCACACAGTGCAGCACACAGTGCAGCACACAGGTGCAGCACACAGTGCAGCACACAGGTGCAGCACACAGGTGCAGCACACAGTGCAGCACACAGGTGCAGCACACAGGTGCAGCACACAGGTGCAACACAGTGCAGCACACAGTGCAGCACACAGGTGCTCCTGTCCCCCAGCCTCAGGCTGAGGGGTTCTGGTTTCCTTACCCAGCACCCGAGAGGCCGCTGCTGACGGACGGAGAGGGTGGCGGGGTGCTCACGGTCTCCTTGCCATAGGGAACAGCTGCACTGGAGGCTGGTGCCGAGCTCAGCAGGGAGGGAGTGCAGACTGTGGCATCATCTGAGTCCACTGGGGGGGAAAAGTGCGGGTTTGAGGGTTTGGGGGACACCAACAGGAGCCTCCCACCTGTGGAGAAGAGAGCTGGGGATTCCCAGAGACTCACCGGAGGCACTGAAAGACTGCTCCACCAGGCCCACCTTCACCACCTGCAAGCACAAACCAGAGGATACCCAGCATCAGCAGGACTGTGCACTGCACCTCTCCCCTCAGCCCCTGCTGGCCCCTCAACTCACCCCCACAAAGGGGACAAACTTCTGGCAGGAGTCGTCGTCGGGGCTGCAGAAGGAAGACAGGCTGGTCAGGGTCCGGGTGTGCCGAGCACCAGCTGCTGTGTGACTACAAACCTTGTGCCCAGGCAGCCCTGCACTCGCAGGAGTCAACGCTGGCTCACATCCACTAGGACCATCTCCTCTGCCCTCCCTCCCTTGAGAGCCCCTGTCCCCAACATGGCAGCACAGGGCACACCACACAAGGAGGCGAGGAGCTGTCCCCTCCAGTGCTGGGAGAGGGCTTGCATGCGGGAGGGCAGCCCTGCCCCTCTGCGGGGTCACGGCTCCTCTGCACAGCAAGAGGGACGGACGCACATGGGGAAAGGTGGGGAGGGGCCAGGCAGCGGCACAGCAAGCACAAGCCAATACCTGATATAAAAATCAAAATAGAGGCTTCTCTTCCTTGGGTGCCAGAAACCAAGAGAAGGGAGAGGTGAGAGTGCAGCTGGAACACGAGCATCAACCCCCGGACAGCACAGTACCAGCTTGCAGCCCCACCCAGCCCATCCCAGCCCTGGCAGCTGGTCCCCACCACTGGGGCTGTCACAGCCACAGCTACTGGAGGGGCCAAGCACACCGGGAGGTGGCAGGGAATGGTGCTGTGGGCCTGTCACTGCAGGACCCCAGCGCCCCTCAGCACCATGCTGCTCGTCGGTGGAACGTGGGGCCTAACTCACTTGTCCCCTGTGTCCCTCATTCCTGTCCTGGGCACGTCCCAGACCAGGGCTGCCTGAGGGAGGACAGGCACGCTGGGGCCACACTCACCTCTTCTGCTTGTAGGTCAGCATGGCCTCAGAGATGGGCAGCTGGTGAGAGAGGCTGGCTCCAGCGATGAACTGGGCAACACGGCCTGCTATGTCCACGGTGTCTGTGGGCACAAAGAGCCATGGAGACCTCCATGGCAGCTGGGCTCCCCCTCAGGGCACTGCTGGTGCCAGCCTGCCCCGCTCCTCACCCGCGGTGGGCGGCTCAGCCCTGCTGAACAGCTCCCGCCACGCCGTGTCCAGGAAGAGCGTGCTGTACTTGTTATCCACCGAGGCCAGGTACTTGGCCAGGGGGTGAGAGCCTGCAGGGGAGAAGGGCAGTGCTGGCTTCAGGCAGGGCAGCCTGGGGAACTGGAGAGGACACCCTGGGGCTGGGCTCCTGACGGCTCTCACCCAGGGGTACAAGCAGGAAGCGAAGGTAGTTGAGCCAGTCGGGTGTCTTGCTGGCCAGCTGCTCCACAAAGAAACGGAGGACAACACTCAGGTAGCTCTGGTCCCCTGCCACCACCACCTTCACCGGGGGAGGCATATGGGAGTTACAGTTACAGCTGCCAAAGGGAGAGGAAAAGGAGACCTTGAGCCATGTGCAGCGGCTCAGCAGGTGGGTCAGGGGACAGGATCTGCCAGGCCAGCTGACAAAAACCCATTGCTGAGAATATCCAGCCTGGCAAAAGCAGTACCGGCACCTCCCCACCCTCCCCAGGGCGTACCCCTGTTTCCATAGCAGCGTCCACAATCCCAAAGGGTGCTAATGAGCCCTGGGGAGCCGGGGCCATACCCAGCCCTTCTCTGAAGCCCAGGCTGTACTCACTATCGCTGGATGCGGGAGACAGTGGTGTTGAAGGCTGCCTGGATGTCCGCCACGGAGCAGGTGGATACAACCAGCTGCTTGTGCGCCTGGAGCTGCTCGCTCACGTACTGCCGGTGCAGAGAGCTGGGGTAAGGCACCTGCAGGCACGGCAGGGCTGCCCAGCACCAGCCCAAGCCTGCCCTGGGTCCCGTGCCCCCGGGTTAGAGCTGGGACACCTGTGCCATGTAGGGAGGCTGAAACCATCAGGTCACTCATAGCTGCATCCTGAGCATCCCTGCTCCTCCCAGCCCTGCTCTAGGGGCCAGCCAGCCACCTGCTCTCACCTTTGTGCACAGCAGTACCACCCTTGCCATGGCAAGAGCACAACTGTCCCAAGAACCAGGCTATGTTATGTGAAATAAGCAGCTTGGTCCAGGGACCCTCTGATTTAAATTCTGCCATCCCACAGCAGGGCCTGGCTCTAGGCTCACTCTGCCTCTGCTCATTCCCTCCTCTTGCCCTCTCCCACTGTACACTCCAAAATCCTTCTGTCCCTTCAGGTGTTTGCATGCAGTTCAACAGTGGTAAAATAGGCAGTCAAGACAGACAAGGGGACTGGTTCTGGGAGCAGGCATTGACCTTTTTTTCCCTTTTGTCCAGGACAAGTGGAATGAGCCAAGAATGCACGGCCTGAGTCAAGACTCCGCTGCCTCTCACTAAGCCCTTTCTCCTGCCTCAAAATTTTCCAGCTTTGTTTCTGGATACCAGATGTAGCTGCAGGATCCTCACAGGTGTTTCATCTAATTGCACATTTGCCCACATGTACACTTCCTTGCTCACCTTTAGAGCTCCAGGTACGGGGGAGGCAAGTGCTTGTCAGGGGCTGGGCCTGTCCTCACACCCCTGCTCTGATGATGCAGTTGATGCTCCCTGGGAGTGGCAGGTGACACTCTTCCACCTTTGTGGGAAATACTTCTCCTGCTCCCCAGGGCCTGGTGCCCACAGAGGAAGGGAGCCCTTTGCCAGGGAATCCAACAAAGCTCTGACCCATGGGGTTCCTGGGAGCCAGGACCAAGCAGTGAGGGCCTAAGGCACAGTCTGCTAGCCAGCCTTTCTAGGACTGATCTGGACTTCACATTTTGAGGATCCAGTGATGCTGTGTGATGGAGGAAACACACCTGACTCATGTATGTGGCTCAGCACCCTTTAAATGCACTGTCTCCCTGAAGGAAGGGCCACCCTGGGTGAGAGGAGGGCACAGCTGGTTCCAGTTTCCCTAGGTCACCCTGCTAGGATTGGGAGAATCCACCCTGCTTAGAGCTGCCTGCATGCATCCAGCTCCCAGCACAGCTACTCACCTGGCCCTGCCACTCAGCGACATTGACCAGCACGATGCTCTCGGGGAGCTGCTCGTCTGACACCAGGATCTGGTTCAGCTGATCATAAACAGACTTTCGAGGCACCTGGGACAGCACCAGCACAAAGGTTAACCCCAGTCAGCCACCTTGGACACTGCCCGTGGCCTAAGACCTGAGCTCTTGAGGGAGAAGCCCCCAAGGGGGACGGCTCCCAAGGGCCTCACCTGGGTGCTGTGCCATGAGTCTGGGGAGCTCTCACTGTCCAGGCTGCTGGCACGGCCACCCTGTCCCTTTGAGCTCTGCCGGTCCTTCACGGAGGTGCTGCGGGGACGCCACAACTGCTTGCTCTCTGCCTTGCTGTGAAGGAGAAGCAGGAGAGGCGAAACTGTTGAGGAAATCTCATCTCCACCAACCCCTACTCCAGAGTTCAGGGAGCCAGTGTGAGCTCGCTCAGCCCTGGGAGGGGGCACAGACCTGCCTTACCTGGGGGACACGGCACTGGGGAGCTCGGATTTGGAGCCAGGGCCCAGCTGGGCCAGTCTGTCCACGCTGCCCTCCCTCATGGCAGCCTCTGTGGGGGCCAGCCGGGAAGATGGCTCCTCCGCCGCCAGCTCCTGAGGGCCACAGAGTCGCTTCACACACTGCTCTCCTTGCTCCAGCAGGGAGCAGCCCTGCACCCACGGGTGCCCATCACCAAGAGAGGCCTGGTGGCCCTCCTGGAGAGCCTGCAGGGTCTTGGGAGGGCTGGGCTGCACGTCCTGCAGACCTTAACACTCCTTCAACTCCTGCTGCTCTCCAGCACAATCTACTTGTCTTCCCAGCCCTGCTGGGCACCCCTTGCACTCCAGAAAGCAGGCTGGGGTTTGAGAGAGCTCCACATCCCAGAGCCTGGACTCACCGCTGCAGGGACCTCTGTTCCTGGCTCTTCCTGCGGTCGCTGTGCTCCCGGCTTCCGCTTGTCTGCCTCGCCCTGGGGGACAGGGAGCGGGGTCAGAGCAGGATGGAGCACTCTGTGCAGGGCAGCTGCCAGGGACCCATGCCTGGCCTCACAGAACACAAGCTCCCACAGGGGAGTATCTCTGGGACCGGCCCCAGAGGATGGCCCCCATCGCTACCTGCCTGCCTGTGCTGGGAAAAAGAGGAGGAAAGAAGGAAAGGAGCAGCCCCAGGCAGGAGCTGTGGTCTCAGAGTGCGGGCCCTGTGGGGGTGCTGGGCTAGCTGGGGAGGGAAAGGGGCAAGAGGTGGTGGTGGTGGTGTAACTCACAGGGCTGCCCGACTCTTGGTCCTGCCCTTTCTGGCTGTGCAGACTGCCGATCTCAGTCTGGGAACCAGAATGAGAGACTCCCTCAAAGAAACGCCTGCAGAGAAACAGACAGACGAACGGACGGACAGACAGACAGACGGGAGAGAAAAAGGCAGGAATAAGAGAGGAACAAAGTCACCATGGTCCCAGCACACACAGCCCCAGCGGCCTGTCCCGAGCACAGAGCTCTGTGCAGAGGCCCTCAGTGGGACACAGGGCCGGACAGGCAAGTGCCTGGGCGATGCCCAGCTGAGGAGCAGACCTGTCAGCGGTGCCCCCCCGTGCCCTCGGGGAGCTGGGGTGGGGTCTCCTGGTGCTTTCTGCCTCGGGAGGTGAGGAGCTGCCACACTGCCCCATCTCACTGGTATATGGTGTCTGTCAACACCACAACTGCGGTGCTGCTAAACCTCTCCGCCTCCTCTGCACCATCATAGCTTCCACAGACTTATGCTGCCTTCCCTTCTGCCTCCCCTCTTCCAGGCATTGCTCCTTGCCTCCCCCTGCTGCTGCTGCTGCACACTTCCAAGCGCAGTGCTCACCTTCCCTCTCCCAAGGCTCTGAAGATCTCAGTATGGCACACAGAACCACACCTCAGGTAGCACTGTACTTAAATCTGCCAAGTTTTCAGTCTCTGAGCTGTCATTTTCATAGAGTTGCATAGTGCAGCTCCAAGGTCCTGTTTTCAGGTCACCACAGTTCACACAGGAACGCTCCTGAGGACAGGACAGTCTCTGCCACTACAGTGTGAGCTTCCACCTTTGCTTTACCCTTTTCCCACGCATTATTTATTTGCCAAGGACCCCTTTCACAGCCCGTGGGCTGCTCAAAGACCAGCCTTTAGGAAACAAGTGAGGTCTACCACTGGATCTCACTTGCCAGATTTCCCATGACCTTTACAGCAACTGGAATGCTCCTGCAATGTGTGACTTGGCTGCAGGAGATGAGAGCTAGGTTCCCTCTAAGTTTTGTTTATGTGCTCATTAACTCCCAGGAAATGCTTCTCCTGATGTGCCTAGTGTGCAGATGGGGTTATGAGGTTGCAGGTTTGCAGGGATGGCCACTGAGGCATAAGATACAGAGAAGTTCTTCTGTTAGTACTCTATCAGAGCTTCTTTCCATCGTTTTCTACTTTTCTCACCAGGATTTACCTGCAGCTTCCTTCAGGATACCTCCAGACCTCTGAACATCCTGCCTGCTCCTTTTATTTTCCTTTTAGCATGCTTCCTTATTTGTATACAGCACACTGTACTGTCAGGCACAACAGTGTGTGTCAGGTTTTACTGCTTCTGAAAGGACATTCCACCTCCATAAATAAATGATGGTTCCCACACACAGCAGCTCTTCAGCAGCAGTGTTTATACACTGGTTGAGGAAAGTCAAGGCCTGATTTTCCCCTCACTGGCTCTGTGACCAGTTGCTTCAGGTTTAGAGTCACAATAGTGCCCTGGTGGGACATTTTCTCCAGGCCAAACTGGTATAAATTACATCTCCTTTCGCTAACATATTTCTTCTCTCTCTTCCCCTCCATCCTCTGCTACAAAATCTCAGGCATTGTCACCCATCTCTACAGTCATTACACTTGCCTTTTTCCAGCCAGAAATATAATCCATACAGACTATATTAGTAACTAAAGAGTCAAACCAGAAAAACATGTAGGTTTTCTAATAAATCCTCCCTCAATCAGCATCTCTTCCATACTCCTCTATACTGTCCCAAGTAATCCCACCAGAATGTGTGATCCCACTGGCATCACAAAGAGGTATCTTCATTCCCTCCTTTTTCTCAGACACTGGATGTGTCTAGATTGTATTATACTTCCTCTGGCTTTCAACATTCCATCTAAATTGGGCTGTCTCCCTCTTCCCCTTGAAAGCTGTGTGTGTTTGTGCCCTCTCTCACTTGCAATTCAGAAGCTTTCATCCCTCGAGGACACCACATTAAGCACAGAGCTCTTCTGCAATTTCCTGCAGTTTAATTTCTGCAGTTTAAAGGCTCTCCTCCTACAGGCATGATTAAGCCCACGTCTCAGCATGCTGAGATTTAGGTAAATCCCAGTCCTTCTGCACTGCCTCCTATTCTGAATGAATTTAGCCCCCCTTGTCCCATCCATTTTCCCAGCCACATTTGCTCCTTCACCTCTGACCTTCAATCAACAGGTCTGACTTGAGGTCCTGCTCGTTTTGCCCCAGAGCAGAGGCAAACTGACGCTGCATGTCCTCCCTGGCTGATCAAAAGGATCCCAGCACTCCCTGGCTGATCAAAAGCTCCCAGCACCACTGGCCCAATCCAGGGCAGCAGCCACTTCCCACCATTGGTGCCCTTGCTTCACAGAGATGTTCACAGAGTCTAGCAAGGCCGGCTGTGACAAGAAATCCAGTGTAAGGATCACCTGAAATTTACAGGCTGGGCTGTAATTTACCCCCTGAGAAGGCTACCTAGCACTTGGGAACCAGGAAGTCTACACGAAACACCACCGTGGCAGGCAGCTTCCACATCTCCTTAGAAAAAATACAGTCCCAGAATTCTGCGAAGCATTCCCTTGTGAATTAAGGGACACACTCAGCACTGCTAGAAACTGAGGCACCAGAGAGCAAACCAAGCCAGGGACACTTAGTGAACAGGATGAAGAACAGCTCAGAGGCCAATAGGCTGTCCTTCCAGAAACAGCAGGAAGACTGCAAGGGTGGGCACCAGCACAAACCAGCACTCTCTCTGGAATGTTGTTCCAGTGACCAGATGTTTGCAAGTAAGCACTTGCAGAACCAGGATGGAGGTCTTACATTTAAATACTCACAATAGACTTTTCTTGGTGTCACATGGTTTATATACATAACACATTATCTGCCCACAGAAAGACCTTTCTTTTTCTCCCACAGCACCTTTGTCTCCTTTGATGAGAGACCATGTGAAGCTCCTTTTGGAGTCCAAGCAGATCACTTAAGCAGCCTGCCCATGTGCCTGCTTCCTTCACAAAGACTTGTGAGTTTGTGGAAAACCCAACTTCTATCATGTTCCTGTTTTTTGCCAAGTGGCCCATGGGTTCCAGAATCCAGCAGATTTAATTTCAAACAGTTTTCCTGTGAGAAACCATGCCTGCTACTCCTGCTAAGTACCTTCAGCAGGGATACCAACTACTCATTCTATGATCCTATGATTATATATAAAAGCTATAGAAAAAACAATGCCAAATGAGCTTGGCTTGACCAAGAGACCCAGTGCACTGACACAGTCATGTAGAAAGACAACAAAAGACAACCTTCTCACAAAAAGACAGCACAAAAGCACAAGAGCCGTGAGCGGAGAGGCCAGGTGAAGACAGATCACATGGGAGCAAAGCCTGGTTTCCCTGCATGATGCACTGGAGACCCCTGTGCTAAGTCAGCAGTTCTTGGCAAAGCAGGTCACCAGTGCCTGGGGAATGGGGTGAGGAACAGTGCTGATGGTTGCCAGTCACACCTCCACACAGCGTGGAAGCACAGCATGCACATCTCACAAGGACTGGTCCAAGCAGTCACAAAGTGCCCAAAAGACAGGCATGCTTCAGTGTGGAGAGCCCAGAGAACACCAGGATTGTTGGCAGAAAGATATGAAAGCTGGGAGCAGCCAGGGCTTAGATCAAACAGGACTCTACCAGCAGACCAGTACCAGATGTTGGGCTGGCAGAAAAATGAGACTAAATGTGAAGGAAGTCAGGTTCAATGGGCAGTTTTGAGTGAAGAGCCAGTGGTGCCAACAGAAGATGGCAACGGGAGTGGAGACAAGGCAATGCCTGCATTAGCCCAAGCAACAGAAAGGTGTGGGAGAGCATTTCTCCAGGCCCCATAGGCTGTGCTGTTGGCCAGGGAATCCCTGCAACCCTTACCTCAGGGTGGGCTTGGGTGTGCTGTGCACACTCTCATTGTCCTCGATCTCTGGGCCGCTGTCACTGTTGTTGCACTCTTCCAGGCTGTCATAGAGCAAGCCCAGGTCTTCTTCCACCTCCTGGGCCTGGTCTACAGGGTCAGAGTCCAGCACCTGTGGAACCAAGCCCAGAGAGCAGTGAACAGACATGGAGCATCCCACAACAGGCTGCAGAAGCTGCCTGTCAGTCGTGAGGCACACCATGGCACTGCTCCCACCTCAGGGAGGCAAATCCAGGCTGTGGAGGAATCCAGTGACATTGTCATTGGGCCAAAGGAGTCTCAGAACCCATCACACTTACTGCCAGTTAGGACACCTGGGAGGACCTTCACTGGCTGTGCCACACACTCAGCCTGGGCAGTGACCCAGGAGAAGCCATCCCCAGGCTGATGCTAGCCTGCAGGCAGTCTGACTGGACAGGATTGCTCCTGCAATGCCAGCTCCTGGTGCAGACAGCACTCTTCTTCCCTGGGCACCTCCCCACAACAGGAAGGTGCTTTTGGATTTGGGCACAAGGCTCAGAGCTGCCTTCCTGAGGCAGAAGGCTTTGGAAAAGGCATGTCCTAGTCTCTGCCACGTCTCACACCACCTTTGGCACATCCCTGAGCTCATGAGCCTCGTGCTCCCAGTGAGTGGGAACCTGCACTCTGACACCCACACATCTGCAGGAGACATTGCCAGATGGGGCAGCTTTCCTGTTTCTTACCTCTTCTGTCACTTTGAACCTCCTCAGCAAAGCCACAAATTTCTGCTTGAAGTTTGGTTGCTAAAACAAAAGAAGGGAAGAAAAAAGATCAGCAAAACTATCAAACCATGTTCCCAGCTCACTAGCATACAGGTGATGGCTGTTCTCTCTAACAGGCTATCCAGAGGTCCAAGGTCAGCTATGATTGTTCTCTCTCTCTCTTTAAATTTGCTGTAGGACTTTAACTACCCCTGTACTCCACAAGAAGCCACTGCTGGGCATGAGGGAGCATGCAAGGACTCATACTTTCTCTGCTACAGACTGGAATAACACTTCCTTTAAGTCCTGTTTCTCTTCAGACCACCTGGTTTGAGTAATACTGCCTTTGAGGAAGAAAAGATGGGGAACAAACTCAGGAAGAAGGTGGCCAGGGATCTGCAGGGCTGAAGTCAACGAGGGTGAGAAGTTTGAAGAGCAAGGGTCTGGCAGAGCAGCTCCTCCCTTCTGCAGACATTCAGAGGAGCTGCTAATAGTTCAGCTTTCCTTGTGCCTACCTTCCCCTTCCACAAGAAAGGAAAGAGAGCAGCCCACAGCAGCAAGTCAAAACTTTGTTGCACACAGACCAGCACTGATACAAAGCCAGGCTGAACACAGTCCAGACCATGAACTGGGATACAGCTCTGTGCAACAAGCTAGCTCATTAATGGCAAGAGTTTTGCTCCTTCTCAGAGCCAAGGGCTCTCTCCCCTGCTCTGCACCCCACTTCCCAACAGCCCTCACTGCCTTCAGAGAGGGGAAAAAGTGAATCCCTTCCATCCCTTTGATGATGTTGCAAATGCTGATGTTACTCTGGTTATTGATGCGGTTCGGCTCATTTTCCTCCTGGCCTTCTTGGTTTTCCTCAGGTCCTCCTCTTCATCAAACAGATCCTGCAGGCAAAACATCACAGTGCATTAGAACAACTAAGTTCATGGAGCAGCACCTCCTAAGAGTTTCCTGACACAGATATGGCCTCCATTTTGAAAAGCTCTGATCCACTCTGCTCCCAAAATCTGGTTTCTCATTTCTGCTACCTCTCTCTATGGAGCTCCTTCTCCCTCCTTAGCACTGACCCCCTTCAGACCTTCTGTCCCCAGATCCCTCCAGAGAAGAATGTATCAGCAACACTAAGAGGAGACACAGCCTCCTCAGGACCCGTGTGTCGTTCTCCTGCTCTCCCCTCTCCAGAGTTAGCCCAGAGAGTGCAGCACATGAATCACAAAAACCCATTTTCTCCAGGGATTAGCCTTAACAACATGCCCAACTCCCAGGGACATGGGCCCCGATGTCCTAACCCAGCATGAAGGGACAGGTAATCTGGAGGACCCTTGTGAGAGACTGAAATGGTAATGGTTAATGACTTGAACAAATGGCCATTTGCAAAAGCAGCAGGTGCACTTTGCTGAGGCCCAGCAAACAGAAGAGGAGGAGAATTTCTGGATGTATGGTGGAGAAGCCTCTGATCTGCACAAGAACAGCCTGGGTGCAGAGGGCTGAGCAGCCATCACCAGAGATGGACCATGACAAACCAACCTTAGTTTAGCTGGGCTTTGAGCCAGATAAAGGAAGAGGCCACAAGAAGCAGACCCTGCTGGGTGGGATAACGCTTTTCATCAGGCCAATATCCTCCCTTACACAGCTGGCTCAGGTGTAAAACTTCCTCCCCATCCCTCCCCTCCCTTAAGCCTGAAGGTATTCATCCCTTCTGATGGGGCATAACTGGCTCAACTACACTGAAGTGAGAGAGAGCCCTCCTGTCTTAGAAGGCACTCCCAGGCTCATTTCTGAGGCTTTTCACCAGAGGAGGAGAATCCACACCTAATCCACAGTGTTACATCAGACAGTGTAAAAGGCTTCACCAGGGGAGGTACCTGGCCATCCCACCTAAACCTGAATGTGTATTAACCACTGAACTCTGTTTCAGGGTCTTCCTTCAGCTGTGACCATCACTTTGACTAAGCAACTATCAAGTCTGAATCCACAGGTGGTGATATCTTTCCTCTCCACTATCTACTCTTATCCTTTCTTTTTCTTATATATTTCTTATATATTTCTTATATATTTCTTATATATTTTCTTTTTATTATAAATTTTCTCAAGTGATATCTTTATACTTTTACACTATTGTATTACTACAGGTAATAATAACCAAAATGGCTACATACCTCCTTTCCATTGCAACCAAGTTGTTCTGAAATAACCTGCCATATAGATATATAAACACTGGTCATCCAGTGCTGTTTCACTCTAATCTGCCCCAAGAACCTCAGTTACCCTCAGATCATGACAACCCTGACCAGGGCTTTGTCCCTGTGCTTTTTCAGCACACTACCAAGGGCTTTCTGTGGCCTTGAGTACAGGCACCACAACAAGAGCACAGCAAAGAGCAGTGACACAGCCCATCACAGGGCTGGGATGGGTCTGCCACCTCTGACCCTTTTCAGACCTACTTCTTGCTAAAATCCCTGTTCTCTCTCAGACAGTGAGGAGTCTCTGACCTGTCATCACAGGGAAAAGGGAGAAAATCATGGTACAAGATGGAGAGGGCTCAGCAGGGGCTTTCTGCTGCAGAGCAGGCAGCCCCAGAGACAGGGGGATGTGATCTACAGCTCTCCAAAGTCCCTTGCCTCACCATGGACTAGACAGCAGCCTACTGCTGTCAAAATTCTTTTTGCTGTCCGGTATTATGGCTCTCAGCCCTCTGAAACAATGCCAAATGTTTCTAAGGGGATGAGAGGGTTCAGGGTGATCAAGAACCTCAATGCCTGACTCTTGCCCCAGAAACAGGACCAGGACATAAGGCATCTTGCCAGGCCTCCCTTACCTGAGCCTGCACAGCATCATCACTGGCCTCCTGCTCTGAGGAGAAGCTGTCATCATCTTCCTCAGAGTCGTTATCAATGTCTGGGGAGCGATCTAAAAGCAGACAGTGCAAATGGCCCAGCTAATGATGCCTGTCATGGCTGTGGTGACAGGACTGGCATCTCTGGCAGTGCTGGGGACACTCTGTTAGCTGTGTCCCAAACTTTTGCCTGCAGCTCTGAGCACTCAACACACCTGAAGCTTTGATCTTCGGACCTGAGGGGACGTTGCCGTCCTCGTGGTCGATGGGCTGACTGGACAGAGAGTAGATGCTGATTTCAGCCACCCGAATGTTCACATCCTTCATGTTGCTGTGGAGGCCCAGGAGTTGCCCTCCATCCGTCGGGTGCTGCATGACCTAGACAGACAGACAGACAGGCTCCCTGACAGGGTGACACAGCGGCAGCTGGCAGCCCACCCTCTCCATATGACAGCCAGCCAACAAGCCAGAGCACTCAGAGCAATGAGAGCCTGCCTGCCAGCCCAGCTCCCTGCCCAGGGCTGGCACAGGAGGGCCCTGTGGGACTCCCCTCAGCAGCTGTACCTCAGCCATGTTAATGATTCCCACTGCCAGGGTCTTGTAGCCCAGGATGGTGCGGTTCTTGTATCGCTTCCTCCGCTGCAGCATGATCTGTAGCTTGTTGCCATCTCTCTTGAGGAAGTGTGGGTACTGGGGAAGGGAAGCACACAGAAGATGGCAGCAGGAGGCCAAGGCTCAGCATGACACACAGGTAGAAAACCCTTCCTCTGTGCTGATGTACAGCAGGATCTACCTGCTGAGCTTTGAGGTGCCCCTCAAAGGCCACGTGCACCTATCCATCACCCTCTGAATCCCAATGCCCAGCAAAACAACCCCTGGAGCAATGGAGCAGCCAGCCAACCACAGCAGGCCCCTCCACAGAGGCTGTGCCTTTCACACTTAGCCCTAAGGTTGTGCTTGCTGAAAAATGCCAGGTAAGGGAGCCCGGGGAGCAGGCAACAGCAGGTACCTGCAGTGAGAAGGTCAGCTCCAGCTCGGTCTCCATCAGGCCCCCAGGAGGGAGGACGTATTCATTTGACCTCAGGACTCGCTTTGAACCCTACAACAAGATTGGCAGACACACAACTGAGCTCCACCACAGACTCCACTGCATCACACACACAAGACAATGCTGTTCACAGTCTACAAGGGAAGAGGGAATGCCTCGACTCTGTTCTGTTCCACCCTGTAGAGCCACCTTTCACATGCCTATCAACACTGCAAAAGCCTGCAACCCCTGAGCTGCCAGAGGCCCCTTCTCCCTGCCCACCTGCCAGGGAGCACCTGCTCTTCACAAGCCTGCTGTGCTTAACTCTGCATCTGGTGTGCCAGCCCATGCTGTGGAGGGACACTCCTGGAGCCAGAGAGAGCCAGGCAGGGTCAACAAAAGGGTCAAACAAAAGGGTCCCACCACTGCCTGACCAGGAAAGG
This sequence comes from Cettia cetti, assembly GCA_013401135.1. Taxonomy (NCBI): domain Eukaryota; kingdom Metazoa; phylum Chordata; class Aves; order Passeriformes; family Sylviidae; genus Cettia; species Cettia cetti. The sequence continues at coordinate 16,814 of VZUI01043943.1, forward strand.
GACAGGTGCTGGAGACATCTCTTCCCTAAGCAGATCCCTGTCTAAGCACAGCTGGCTGGATGGCTATGCTGGGACCAAGTCAGGATGTCCAGGAGAACAGGGGTCTCCTTGCTTGCTCAGCTTGTGTCTCAGAAAACTCTCCTAGTCTTTTCCTCAGGCAACAGTCTTTATCTCTGCATATAGAACTGTTTTTTACTCTAACTCTGCCCTATCTCTATGTCTTGGTTTCTGATAGAGACACTGAATGACTTGGGGGCAGAAAAATGCTGTCTTCATGTACCAGACCCTCTTGGCTACAGGGTGGCACAACCCACAGATCCTCCCAAAAGCTGTCTGCAATGCTGTTCCCAGAGACAGTGCCAGGAGCAAGACTTTCCTGCAAAAGGTCTGCCTAAAACGGAAGAGAGGAGGTGGAGCTCATCCCCTTCACCATCTGTGAGCCTTCCTGGCCAAGAACACACTGACCCTTCCTGAACTCTTCTGATAACAGATGATAGGCAGTCACAATGACAGCGACTATTTGCTTTAGCACATTTACCATTTGCTCTTTTTTGCAGAGATTATCCACAAAGATTCATTCTTTCATCAAAACACAAGTAGAAGTGCAATTACTCTTCCTGAAGATGCTATTTCTGGAGAAGGACTTATGGCAAAGGAAAGGTGAGGATACCCTGAGTGGTGTGTCCAGGAAGTGATGGTTTCATAAACACTGCTGTCCTGTGCCTCACTGTCATTCACCACTTTGGAAGTGACGTGCCCAGCCTCAATCCCAGGTGAATCCAATCCCTCAGTGAATGCCAGTGCACATCCATGTGCATTGCAAGGACTGGGACAAAGGCTGCTTCATTATCACAGTGCAAGGACATAAAACCCTGAGGATTCTCCATCCTTTGAGAAATTCAAACCTCAGCTGGACACCTGATGTAGTTCAGCTGTTCCTTAACTTGAGTATTGTCAGGAAAGACCAATTTCTCTGCAGAACAGTTGAGTATCCCTATGAGTACTACAGAAAAACTTAATAACAGACTGTTACAGTGAAAATCATGGATGACAAAATCAAAGAGTGCCAAGGAAGGGAAAAGCAATAGCAACAAGTGGTGGTCACAGGTTTTTACTACCTAAGAACTGAACACACACAGGAGCTTTCACTACAATACATAGGGATACATGATGCCCAGGTCTGGTTTGCAAGGTACAATCCCAAATTTCAGGTGTAAATCTGTCAGATTGCTTTGGTTTATAAGAGACTTGAAGCTAGAACAGCATACCACATCTGGAAAACGAGAGAGAACTAATATAAGTACTGGACTAGGCAGACAGTAAAACACTAGCCAGAATTCAAGCTGAAGGTGCATTTTGGGAGAGAGCAGCCCATTAATATAATAAACAAATTTAGGGTTTAGCTAGGATTGCTCAAGCAGGAGTGAAAAATACTACAAGTGATTACAAAGAGATAAGAAACAAAGCATGAGTGAGGCATAAACAGAAAACTCTGTATAGTAAAAAAGACCAAAAACCCTCAAGTTCCTTCAGGGAGCAGGGTTGGGGCAGCAGGCCTGGCAGAGGCAAACAACCTTTTTAGCCTGGCCTATCTCGTAGCACACATTCTTGTCTGCTACGTAGTGACTGCCAATATCATCTCTCTACAGCAGTACCAAGGCTTGAACCTGAGTCACCAGCTGTATCCTGCAGGTAGATGCAGAAAGATCTGCATCCACAGCACCTGTCACAGGAGCTGAAAGTTTTGGGAGTGCTGGGGTTTGTTTTCTTCTTTCTTTCTTTGATTGTTTCCTCTATTCATGGCTCAAGACAGGGTGTTTGTGACCTACAGCCTCTCTGCCAAGAGGGAACACTGTGTTTCCCTTCATGCCATAATCAGTTGTGATACCAAGGCAGGTATCTGCAGCTCTATGGAGCTGAGCCAGCACAGCCAGATCTCTCAGTGCCACGCTGAACAACACACAGAAGGAAATGCTCTGTGACTTCTCCAAGTCTGTTAAAAAAATAATGAGGGATAAAGGTTTAAAAACCACTCAAGTGAATGAGTGCAAATCCCCTTTTTCACAGTACTTCAGGCTTTATATCATTCAAATCCACGGAATATTATATATTCAAATCACCTCTGGGAAATGGGTAAGTTCTGTAGACATGGAAAGTTCCTCTTTACAGTGGTATTTTCACATGAAGGAGCAGGTAGCAGTACTTGGAAGCTGTCTTTCAAGACCAGAAGGGCACTGTGAGAAGGAGATGAGGAGTTCTGCACAGGCTTACGCTGTCCTTTGGGTCATGCACTTTTTTTAAGCAGACTGTCTCCAGCACTGGAGCTATTGCCTGGGTGGCAGCCCCATTGAGGCAGGGTCAGAGCTTTATTTCCATGCAATCTGCCCTTCAGATTCCTGACTCTAACAGAACCACTACTAAAATGACAGAAATATAGCTCTCCTTTCCGCTAGTGCCCAGCTGCCCCCTTGGGAATTTGCAGGTCTTCTATAAATTATATGCATCAGCTGTTTCCATCCAAAAGATGGAATGCTCACTGGAAAGCCTTCAAACAGTTTCTTACTAGTGTGACTCATCTGTTACCTAGGAGAGGAGCAGGAGGAATGGATCCATCTGAGGCCACTCTGTAGGCATGCTGTGCTGAAGGCTGCCTACAGCCTCCATCTGCCTTCCAGCAGTCCCAAACCCTGCCAAGGAGGCTGGTCAGGCAGGTGGAAGCAGCCTGGGGAGGCACACAAACTCAGCCCACTCCCACAAGGCATGCTGAGCCATGGGGTAATGTGGGCAAAAGCATTCTCCTTGTTTTCTTCAGCTTTGCAGGCAGCCCACACCAGCATGCAGCCACAGCTATGTGGCCATGCAGAGAGGAGGTGACCATGTCTAAATTAAATCCCTGAAAGCAGCCTCCATTCCTGACAGGAAAAGGAGCCCTGCAGCAAGGAGCCCTGTGGCTTCAAACTGCTGAGGCCTATTAACCTTTTTTTGCCATCTGGGTGCAAGACTGGCCTGTGGCAGGGATGGGGGTGGTCTGTTTGGAAGAGCTGGAGCCCCACAGTCCCACATTTGCAGCGTGTGAGGGCTGTAGCTGAGGACATGCACACCCAGCACATGTCACCCCAGCACAAGTGGGGCTGCACAGGAACCCAAGGTTCCCCAGAACAGAGAAGCACATTCAGCTCGGGCTGACCGTGCAGGAGAGAAGTCAGGGACCACCCCAGCCCTCCAGACAAGCAGGACCCACAGCCCTCAGCTGGCTGCCAGCCCCCCAGTCCTCTGCTGCTGTCAGCTGTGAGCCAGCCTTGATTGCTTCCACACCTCCAAGGACAAGCCAGGCAGCTCTCTGCTGCTCAGGCTATTTCCTTGCTAAAGCCTGCACCAAAGGGGCACAGTTCTCTGGGGGCCCAGAGCTTTCATCTCTCCTGAATGACAGCACACACACAGTGATGGAAAGGCCAGCAAAGTGGGACACTGACCAATAGTGTGTGCACAACAGCCAGCTCCTACTGTCCTCACTCCCTGCCCCAGGTTTCATACATTTTGCTCTCAGGCTCTTCTGTGCGAGTGAATCAGGTCTGCCATGAAGGCAAACTCCAGCTCCCAGAGCTCCACTAATACTGCAGCTTCCAGCATTAATCCAGGATTTAGATCCTAATGTGTGCAGCACAAAGGGCTCAGTGGAGCACAAGCTGCTGAGCTGCCAGCCCATGGTGCTTTCAACAGGATCAGCTGCTTTGTGCCAGCCGACAAGAACGAAGGAAGGACACCAGCACCCTAGCTGGGTCAGGGAAGCTGTGGCCAAGACAGCATACTCAAGATGCATTTTGTTTCCCTGCTCTCCTTTGGCAGGTGGGAAGGGTGTGCCTGCACTACCAGGACCCCATCTCTCCACCACAAGCTGCAGAGAGGGTGGAGGGATCACACATATCAGGATGGTGGCAAATTCCTGTCCCCTTGGTGACAATTCTGCCCTCCCTTCTGCCTGGTTCACAGTAGAGGCACCAGGCTTAGCAGGGATGCACAGGGAAAGGGAAGGGATATTAGAAGCAACTGTGAGGTCAGACGGAGTACAAACGCCATCAGAACATTATGCACAGAGATGCTGATCCCTTGCACCCTTCTCTTCCCACCCTTCACTCCCCAGGGAGTGATCTGGATGGAAGGCACTGCTGGAAACCACCCAGCACTGACCCTCTCTTAAAGGGTAAGGAGCAGTGGGATGACAAACTCCAAACAGCCGTTTGAGAGGAGGGCCTTGGCAGAGGCAGGCAGGGAGACATGTCCCAGTGTCTAACCAAATTCCCCATACAAGCCAGCACCAGGTGTCTTGCTGCTGTCCCTGGGGCATCATTTCCACCTGCCTGAGAGCCAAAATCTCCCTGAGCGTGCTAAGTGAGACAGAGGGGTTGGTTGGCACTAGGGAACAGACAGGCAGACCAGCACTTCACAGAGGGCACAAGGATGGGCTTGGCTTGCTGCCATCAGGCAGCAGCAAGGAGAGCCTACCTGAATCTTCACAGCGATCAGCACAGAGCTCAGCTCTTTGTCCAGCTCTTTCAGCACCGTGAGCTTCTTCAGGCGCAGACTGCAGAGCCTGTAAGACAGAGAGAAGGGGACACATTCAGGCACCACCATCCCTGGGGCCCTGCCACATGGTACCCGGGGCTGGGAAGGCAGCCTGGCTGCTTGGCCCAGCTGCAGGCACAAGCCTGGCCTAGCGACGGCAGCATTCATGCGCCACCGTTCAGCCCATTGGGGGAAAATGGGAAGAAGGAAAATTAACAGAGCTAAAGCAGGCTTAAGGGATTAGCGTGCAACAGGAAGTCCAACAGCAGGCCATGTGGTAAAGAGATCCCTTCCCAAGCAGGGCTGTTGCCAGCTCTGCTTAAATCTACCTTGGCCACAGCACTGTTTATTTATAAACCAAAGCACTTAAATCCACTCTTATCCTGGACTTACTTAAGGGAAATGTTCCCATGCAGACATCACAACTCAGCTCTTCTCCTGCACGGTACCACACAGAGCTGACGGGAGAGGCAGCCCCACAGGAGGCTTCTTACAGCTTCAGCCACCCTGCCAAGCTCAAATACTGGGGACTCAGCGTGGTAAGTGGCACTGCCAGGAAAAAGCTAGGAAGGATCCTGAGGCTAAGTGAGAGGAGCTGCTTTTGCTGCTTGAAGGAAGAGTCAGTGCCAGCGAGACAGCCAGCCACGCCGATCTCCTGCCAAGGAGCCTGCAGCAGGACTCCCATGGAGACTAGCAAGGAACTCTGTGTCGGGGAGCAAAGCCAGACATGGCTTTACCAAAAGTAAGAGCACAGTGATGTTTTGCAAATTATCCTCTGTGCTCCACGGCTGCATTGCTGCAGACTCTGGCTCCCAGGACTTCTGTGGATATCAGCATGCTGGACCTGAGTCAGGCCACCCTGCCTGGAGAACAATTTGCCTACTACCAAATACCTTCCTGTCTGACACACTGTGCTCTCTGAAGGCTTGCTTTATTTATTTTTAAAGCAAAAACCTGCTCTTGCCATGCTGATGTACAGTAGCAGCATAGAACAATCCCAGAGATGGAACTACAGTAAAAAGGGAAGGACAGAGCCAAACTGCAGGACAGGTTTAGGGCTTAGCAAGCACTCACCTTCTACCACGTCCCTGTCCTCCCTTCAAAAATAATTTTAGCTTGTGCAGAAGATTTCCTGGACTGTGACTGCAACCCTGCTGCTCTGTCCTTCATGTTCTGCTCCCTCCTGGTGGAGACCAGCAGCCAGGAAGCTGGGTGTGCAGGGAAGCTCTGCACACTTGTTTGCCAGTTGGCTGCATTCTTTCAGCCAAAACCCAGTGCACAGACCCTAAGCTCTGGTACTCTGTGCATCCCAGCACCACAGTAAGCGGTCCCATCTCTGTCTACCCTTCCCCTCTGAACCTCTCTTTGTAGGAAGGGAGAAACCTTATTACCTGAGGCAGGTTTCTTCCTCCCCAGAAATACTCAGGCATGGTTAGGGGTGAGCTGTGGGGAGCACGGCCAAAAGACAAAGAGGCACCTCTCAATCAGGGGCAGGGGGGGACTGAGTTCTCACCAGAAAAGGGGGTACAGCAACTCTATCAGATGTACAAAGGGAAAGCTTGCAAAGAGGCTAAGCTTAGCTAACAACCACCACTAATCAGTGCTAATTGTGACTGTCACTAGACAAGTCACGGAGAGAAATGAGGCTTGAACATGTGAGACAAGGACAGTACATCTACTCAAATTCTCCTTGCAGCACTAATTTAGTCATGATAGTTATCGGCATGGAAAAGTTATCCCTTAAAGATTAAAAACTTACATAAAGATATTCAGACTTAATTGGAGAATGTGGAAAGGTTATAATTCTACCTGGTAGTTGTTCTCACTGTAGAAACACACTCCTTATCCGAAACTACTTCACTCATTAGCTCTTCATGCTCCTCTCTGAGGCAGTACCTGGTATTTTTTCCAGGGGAAGAATGAATGCCTGCTAGTCAGCTCTGCTCACTTGGGCAGCTCTTTCATCTTTTCTCCTTCCATCCCTCTCCAGCTTTCAAGATCTATTTTACACAGTGAGAGATGCTGTAGTCTGCCCCACGAGCTTTCCATACCATGTGCCAGAAGGGGGTTCCCACCTCCTGCAGCAGCCAAAGACACGGGGTACTCAAAGGTAGAGCCTGCACCCTGCAGCTCCAACCCTTCTCAAAACACTGCTTTCTAAAATACCACAACCCTTCCCACAGGGATGAACAGGCATGTTCTAGAGTCTGAATGTACTTGCAGCACAAGAGCACACAACTTTTAAGCAGCTTGGCTGTCCCTGACGATCCTCCTTTGATCTGTTACTTAACCAATTCCTGCATCACCTAGACTTACATCAGTGCTGGGTGTGCAGTGCCAGTACAGGGCAGCAGAGGGGCTCATATTAATCTCTGCAGATATCTACAGGACAGGACGGAGCCACAGTGATCAGATGCTGCTCTGAATATTTCAGCCAAATCCCACGGCAACTACCCCATGGTTTTGTCCAGAACTAATCACAGTGTGATCCCTGAAAATCACTTTTTGGTAGACAAATTATAAATCTGGATTTACTTACTCCTATAATTAAACAGAGCAAGTAGCAACTGTTCTTGAGCTATGGAGCTTCTGCAGGGACCTCTGCTACACTGAGCTGTGGTAAATATGACTGTGTAACATTCTGATAGCAACAATGACTGACAGCAACAAGGAAAATGAGCTCCAACAGGGCAGTCTGACAGTCTCCTGGAACCTCAGTACTCCTACTGGTCATTTACTGGTGAGAGCTACTCACTGTTCCCTGGTATTATCTTAAAAAATGCTACCTTCTTTCCTTCACTAAATGATGAATTTGGAGCTTTTGCTCTGAAGTTTGCTTGAAATACTTGTAGTGCTTTCACCAAGCTGGCCTGTAGTTATCTTGAAAAGGAAAGCTCTTGTAACATGCATTTTGTGAAATTCAGTGCCAGCAGAAAAGCACTGCCTCCAGCGGTTGCTTGCAAAAGCATCCAATCAAGAGGTCACAGAGGACACACAGTGGCTTATTTTTGTTAAGGAAGCTTTCCTATCTCACCATCCAGGACCACAGGTAACTGCACTAATTCTAACAAATTGAATATTTCTTCTCCAAGGAATAGATACAGACTGGTTTTCCCAATGCAACTGAATCAAGCTGAGTGGAATAATAAGCAACTGGTTTGTGCTGCAGTCACAATTTCTGCATTATCACTCCACTATCTTTACCTCACGTACATACAGATTGAAAGGATTTGTATAATCTGGAGCCTGAGAGAAGGAGCAGACACCATTTTATTGCTTTAAAAGCTTGCTCCCTCTCTGGGCTCCATGTGACAAATTGTGTTTTCATTATTGGTTGCCTCTGTCAGAGGCTTAATCAATTCCCCTAACCCAGGGAACCACAACTGATGAAATCCCACAATTCTGAAAAATCCTCATATCTGTTTTGTAACCCAACAAGGGAGCTTAATTACGGCCTCTACTCTTCCTCAGTCTATCACTCACTAACCCTCCCTCAAATAAATCCTAAACATTTTAACTTTGATACAGCTGAAGTGTGGCCAGAGCTGCATTGTGTCCCCATTTTTTGCCAGAGTGACATACAGATGTACAGGATCTATTCCACAAGCATTCTCATTTGTTATCGTGTATGTATTATTCCAGAACCAATTTGCTCAATTTTACATTTTTACTGCAGTGCAGTTAGTATCAAAATTCTCTGCCAATTCAACAGACCTAATCCTCTACCTCCTGGAGACCACAGCAAGAGGACATTAATGCATTTTTCTTATCTACATTTCTTTCTTTTCAATAACAAAAGGTAGTTTATTGTTTTCCTTTTCACTGAAGGGGTAATATAAAGCATCATGCAACAATTTCCTGCTTGGGCAGTACCCTTCGCATCATTTCCTCCTTGAAGAAAATGAAAGTGTCCCCCATGATAAAAAAAAACCCCTAATATTGTTTTGAAAAGCAAAAAGGTTTTCTGGTGCTCTGACTGTGCCACTAAACTGGGTCACGGGTGATGCCCTTCATGTATGAACAGAACTAATCAAATCTCCTTAAGAGCAACTAAAACAGTCCCCCTCCTCCTGGAGGAAGTCTTCAAATATCATTTGTATGTTTACCATCCTTTTACCTATATAAATGTACATGTATAAAAATACTTTTAGATTTTTTTCAAAAGTATATATAAATACTACTATAAGCAGTAACTAGTCTGTTGCAAATGGACACGAACAGAAGAGACACAGGCTCCTTTAGAAAGTGGTCAGTGGGTTCTATTTTTATTGTGGGATGAGCTCCTCTTTATACAGAATGTCAGAGGCCAATTTGATTGGTAACACAAAGGTAAACTTTTCAACCAGTTGGTCACCCCAGAGGGACATCAGAAGAAGGTCCCTCCTATAAGAAAGAATGTAAACATCCTCATATTTACAAAACATTGTTTTTCTGTTTGCCAGAAGAACATCTGGAAAAGAACCCTTCCAAGATCAAAACATCCCAGGCATGAAACTCAGGACTACAGTGCTGACCATCTGGAGACTCTGCTCATGGTATGGTGCCCACTGCAGCAGGAACAAGCCAGGGGAAAAGCCCAGTGCACATCCAGAGTCACTGCCCAGCCTCGGAGCCAGTCCTTATCCCCAAGTTAAGGGTCAAGCCCAATAAATGCTCTCTTTTTCTGCTGATATCCTGGGCAGCTCAGCGCTTGGCTTCCCAGTCACTTGTGAGTGGCAGTTCCTTCTCTGGACAAGACTGTTTCCTTGGACATTTGCACTGATTTCTCAGAGTGGCAGCAGCCAGGGGCCTTGGGTTTTCCTGTAGTTTCCACATCACCTGCAAATGTTAGAACACACATCCATCTTTCCCAGCACCGGTCCTCTGTGCATCCTTGACAGCATCACCACCCTTATTAGATGCACAGACGTGGACTAAGCCTTCAATAGCATCAATTTAGCTGCTCTTCAATATTTTCCCTGACTTTGACAGCTCAGGTTTCCCTTCAAGCTGGTATTAAACTCTGAGACCGGGCTTCTGGAATCTCCATGGGGCTCGGGACGCTCCCGCAGCCTGCCAAGCGCCGGAGCAGCGCCGATTCCCAAGGCACGTTCCCGCTAGAGGGCGGAAGGCAGCCGGCCAGGACCGCAAACCCGCACCCCGGGACGCTCCGCAGCCCGGCCCGTGGCAGGGAGCAGCTTGTAAAAGCACATCCGAACAGAGCGGTGTCCATCCACGCCTCGGACAGTGGCCCAAGCAGGTGTCACGGGAAGAGCACACAAACGGTGAGACACCCCCCGAAAGGTGCCGCAGCTCCCCGAAAGCAAGGCCCTCCCCGGGCCCCAAGTGGTGTGTCGGCATGGGACACCAGGGATGCACGCAGAGGGGAGGAGAGACCTACTCCACTTTCAGAAACCAAGTCCCTGCTGCCAGCAAACAGAGCAGCGAACTGGGACAGCAGCAGGTTCAACAGGCTCTGCAGATCAGGCATCAGGACAGGTAGGTGTGCCAGTTACAGATGGACTGGGAGGAAAGCCAACGCCAGCCTGCTCTGAGCGCCTCCCCGAGGGACAGAGTCAGAGGAGCCGGGGCTTGCAGCACACTCCTGCCCCTCTGCCCTCCGGCCACTGCAACTGCTGCAGCCCGGGACGGGCAAGCAAAGCAAGCTGCACAAAGAGGTGTAGCACAGGAGACAAAGGCCAAAAAGCATGACAGCACCTCCTGGGGTCACCAAGGAGAGAGCTAGGGCAGAGCCACCAAACACCTGCTGTGTCTCAGGTCCCTCAAAGCTGTACAAAGTGGTGTGCAGCACAACTGCCCCGGCGCCAACCAGCATTCCCTCTCCTTGTCATAAGAGAGATATTTTGGCTCATCTGCATCCTGGCTGACAGCAGCTTGCTACCACCAGCACATCTGCCCTGCTGCTGGATCCAGAGCAGGGCTCTGTTACTGCAAACTGCAGTAGGTTTGACTTATCCCAACTCCCAAGTGACATTCACAAAGGAAATCCTAAAGCATGAAGCACAGAAGACAAAACCTCCCCAGGTTATGTCCCTTCATTTCCTGTAAGCATTTCACAGCTTACAGCTCTGCCTGCCTCAGGAAATCCAGCCTGTTTTCCCACAAGACTATTCCTGCCCTCCATCATCCCATCTCCTTCCAAGTGCCCCCAGACAGACCAAGCCCAAGGCCAATGCTCAGACACCCTGGAGGACCAGATTACACCCTCTTCCCTTTTGTCTTTGAGGGCTTTAACAGCAAAGGAAGGGGTTTCTTGTCCTCACAGCAGCAATCTGGCTGTGCTACAGGGGAGGAGGATAGGCAGAGTCATGCTGGGGAGGGCAAAGAATAACAGTATCAATAGGATATACATTACCAAGAGCAAGGTATCATCAAGCAATTCATCCTCAGTCAGGAGGCAAGTGGGAAGAAAACAGTGTCCTGCAAGCAGATACATCTACCTTTCCTTGTCTTCCTGCCCGGCTTCTTGCAGCTGCCTAGAGTTCTCCTCACAGCCTTGTGTCCTGGTTAGCATTTCCCCCCCGGAATGGCCATTCAAGATAGACTGCAGTCACTGAAAAGAGGCCAGTGAAGTGCATTAAATGGGACCTCAGCACCACTGTACTGAATTGGAACACCTCATTTTTATTTTCATTTTCCTATCCCCATGGAAGGGAAAATCCACACCACCAGCCCCTGCTGTTCTCATCTGACAAGGCAGGCCATTCTTAAAGCATCAAACATCACCATCTCACTGTGTATGCACATTTATCAGGCATGCCCTGCTCCAATCAGCCCTTGGAAGAGTGCCTAACTCTTTATTCCCTGGGCAGACCATCTCTGGTTTGGTCAGCACCCAGCTGCTCTATTAAACACTCCCAAGCAGCTTTCCCACTGGCTGCAGGGACCACACACAGCTCTGCCCAGGGGCTCTGACTGGCACCCAGAGGCCTCCCAGGAACCATCTTCTCTTCATCACAAGCTCGTAGCACTCCTCCGTGCTCAGAGATGGATTTCACAGAACTGCAACACCTCCGAGACAGCACAGAGCTGCTCTCAACAGAGGCACAGGAACAGGTCATGTCCCAAAGAGACACAGCAGTCAGGACAAGGCATAGCAGGCATTCCAGCCTGGGTCAGGTGCACCAGAGAGATAAGGAGGTTCAGAGAAAGCACATCAACACTCTGCATGCCTCAGCCAGCAGCAGTAGCTACTAGTGATCTCCAGCAACAGCCATCAGAGCTGCTTGCTACCAGCGTGAAAGCAGCCAGGTGTGAGGCAGGAAAGCCAGACAGGTACTGCACTCACTGATTTTGTCTGGAAGAACTAAGATGTGCTCAGCATCACAGAAGAGATATGTTGGATTTATCTAAGAGAATGTAAAAATCTTTCTAAATACCTAACAAGATGTACAAAATCATCCTCTTTCTCAGGGTTTTCAAAACTGGTATCTGATGTGTAGCCAAACTGCAGCCAAAACTGCTCCTGGACCAGCTACAGTTTCCTTCACAGGAAGGTTTAACAGCTTATGCTTTAGGAGCATGCCTGCTAAAGGAGGCCAGGCAGCACACATCACTGCGTGTACCCCAGCCCCACAGCCAGGGATCACACGAGGAGTGGCAGATGGAGCAGCAGCAGGACATGCTCAGGGTGCAGAGCACTTCTCTTTCTGAAAAGCTGCATCTACTACAGGCTTTCAGCTGCTTCTGTGCTGCCAAAACATTACCGTGCTAGCAAGGCACACCAGGGATGGTGTGCATTTCCAGTGAAAGAATGGCCACTCAGGACAGGAGCTAACTTTGAGATCTCTCTGCTTGTTTGCTGCCCATGGCATAGTGAGGCTGTTCCAAGCAGGAGGGCACCGGTGCAGAGCTCATGAGATCCCAAACCGGGACAGAGCAAGCCTGGCTGCAATAGAAAAACCTCACACAAATGTTTGGCCAAGGCCACACAGGAGCATTCCCTTTTCTCCAGTACCCCCACAAAGCATGGACAGCAGTGACACCCTCAAACCAGCAAAGATCTCTGGGATTCCCCCTGGTTAGGGCTGCAGCCCACAGCTCCAAAGCATGTGCTCTCCTTCTCGAGCCTGCTGAACCATCCTCTGATGTTTGGATGTGCCTCCTCACATGGACAAGCATCTCTGCAAGCAAATAGCTTCTAAACAAGACAAACTCTGCTTTCTCAAACCAATTCAACACAATAGTGGAGGCCAGTCAAAGATAAGCCAATATTATGAAATGCTCCCTCCTTGTTCCCAGGCAGAATTCTTTAAGCACAACTGTCCTTTACAGGCTCCAGAGCTACAGACAGCTCCAGAGTTTCAGACTCAGTGACACAGGCAGCCTCAAAAAGTAGTGGACCACTCTGGCCTGCCACCTGTTTGTGTTGTGGATTTGTGTCTGTGAAAGTGTGGGACACTGCAGGCAGCAGACAGAGAGGTGGCCACCATCAATGTAGATCCTAAATGGCACCTCCTGCCTTGAGGATTGCTTCCCCCTGATCCTCCCTGCTGCAGTTTGAGAGCTCCCACAAGTTTTGCCAGTCTGGAGAGCAGATCAAACACAATTTATACATCCTTCCTACCCTGATCTCAGGGGACATTCCTGCTAATGTGGTCAGTCCCACTGCAGGAGGAAAGAGCAGCTGCCACCGTGCTGCCAAACCTACCCAGAACCTCAAACTCCCAAACAGGATGAACACGGCCTGTCAGTGTTGGCAGGGCTGTTCCACCCTCCCCTTTCCAGACAGAATTCAGTATAGAGCTCTGCCCAGCAGAGTTGTTTCCCAACAGGTTTATAAAGCTCTCTGTTGCACAGCTCTCTTAAGCCACTGATGTAGACCAGTGAGGCCACTGTGCAGACCACACACAACAAACCCTTGTCTGAAAAGCAGGGAAGCCTATGAAAGGGCAGTTGTTAAAATCATGGAAGAGCAATCAGTCTGTGCATTCAGGAATGAAAACAAGATCAGATGATGGAGTGAAAAACCTGAGATCAGTCTAGAAAGACGTTTGTCTATTCCAACCTGCCACCTAGCACAGACATGCCAGAGCTATCTCATACTCCACAGCAAGGAGCTGCAGCTTACCTGGTGCTACAGAGCAGCTTTCCTTTTAGCACAGAGGTACCTGCAAACACTCCAGTGTGCACTGCTTCTCCTCATCAGTCAGCTTCAAAAATAGCCCTTCCTGGCAGAGACATCCATCTTGAAACACTACTGCAATACAAAGCTTGTGGGCTGTTTCTACCCAACTATGCACGCTTTTCTGAGGCAGGGATGCCAGACAAGCCATGCAGCTGGAGCGGAAGCAACAAGGCAGTACACATTGCTATGGCTCACACTAAACTCCCTAGCTCAGGAATACCATGGTATTTACCAGAAAATCCCAGCAACAGAATACTGCTTTTTGTCCAGGCCCACTGACCCTGTAACATCAGGTTCTCGGGAGCAGGCATCAAAAAGCATGAACCAGCTATGCTGCAAAAATAAACGTGTGCAGGGAGCAGCCTGAGCTCCAGTGGACCACAGCAGAGGAAATTTCCCCTCAGGGCCCTCCCCAGGCAAAGCATATAGGCAGCTGCTGTCCAGAGTCATTCCTGCTCACTGGCACCACAAGATTCCCCAGCAGGGAAATCTGCCAGGCTGCCCAGCACTGTCCCTACTGTCCGAGGTGCTGCAGCTTGGGCTCAGCAGTGTCAGAGAGCTCCTCACAGGCTGGCAGGGCCCCGGGGAGCAGCACACACTCTGAACAGACACACTGCATGCACCTGCAGCTGCTCACTTCCAGACGCTGTCCCAGGGGAACAGGACATTCTTTCCAAGGATCACTGTGCCCATTCACCTTCCCAGCAAGCTGCAAGCAGAGCCAGGAACTATCACAGCACACATTTTACCTAGCAAAAGGGTCCATAAATAACTTGCTGTGCCTCCTCACCACATCCTGTATTACAGCCACACTGGGCACAGGCAGCCATTCAAAGACACCCTAACTAAGAAAATTTAAATTTGTAACATACTTCCAAAGTTCAACACCCTACCAACCACTCTGTCTCTTTAAAGCACAGTTTTTGTAGTGCTCACTTAAGCACCATAATGCCTATTGAAGAACTCAGGAAATGGAGGGACAGGTGATTTATCATACAATCCTTCCCACCAACCCACAGGGATCTGTGGCTGAAGTGAAGGATTTCCTGCACAATAGGTGCACACAAAACCCCTTGGTACAACAGAGGCACTCCTTTGTGCCCATTATCTGGGCATATGCTGTCCTGTATACATGTTCAGATGCAGCATCCCTGTTTTCTCTCTAAGTACTCTGAATTTTGTACAGGAGGTCATTAAGCATTTTTGAAATGAGGTGTACATAGGCTTCCAGAATAACACTTGCCAGTGCACACACTACCTTGAGACTGGCCCACAGGAAGCTCTGCACCAGCCAACTGAAGCAGAAGAGACAAAAACATGGCTTTTTTGCTTCACTGATCAAACTGTACAACAAGCCTATAAAAGAAATAAAAGCTAGTTCCAGCCCAGAATAACACCGCCAAGTTTTTAAAGCAGCCATGAGGGGACAGCTTTGAATCTGACTTTATCTAACAGTGGTTAGTAAGGGCAGGAAACAAGACTGCAAGTGACTATGAAATTGCAGCCAGTTACAGTTTTTATGGGGACAAAAGTCAAGGGAAAGCAACATCAGAAAACGAAATGTAACTAAAGGCCCAGGATATGGACATACCAAAAGGGTACCACTCAAAGCAACAACTTAGCTCAGAAATATCTGACAGTTCCTTCACAGGAATGCTGCCTGCAGCTATAAACAGGCTGCCAGTTCAAAGGAGAGGTGAATGCACTCCTCAGGATAATCACATATGGAGAAAGGCAGGGGAAGCTGTTCCCCAGTAAAGGCAGGTACCAAAGCACAAGGTCTTTTGTTAGCACAATTCCTTGGATGCAATCACCTTACTCCTCCCCCACATGAAAGATCAATCAGAGATTGCCAAGAGTGCTCAAAAGAGCCCATTAAGCTTGCCGGGTACCCACAGAGAAGAGGCCTGGGATGCAGGGAATCCCTTTACTGTGCTCCCTATCATCTTGAGCTGGGAGAAACAAGCAGGGAGAAGGAAAACAATGCAGAGCAGTAAGGAATACTAGGCAAGTGCCTTGCTATCCAAAATTCATGGAGCTGGGAGCTTTCTAGAGGAAAGGACACAGCACTGGCTTGTTACTGCAGAAAGGGCAGACACAGCAAGATGCAGCTCAGTGGGAGCTTCCAGGAACAACATGTTTCAAAGGTGGGGTGTGAGATACAACTTCATTGTCCCAAGTCAGGATTTGGGTTTACCTGGTGGGATAGAAACAGCCTGCTCTCAAAGCAAAGCAAAATTGCATCAAAGGCTTACCTCCAACCATACCCATAGTGCAAACAGTATCCTGAGGAATAAGAGACAGGACAACAACTACCACTTCCCAGACCTCCTCAGTTCAACAGTGAGCAGACAAATCAAATGTAAATAACTACTCCAGAAGAGGACATCATCTATGGAAGAAAGTGACTGCATGGAAGCCACCAGCTGGCCCCAGCACTGCAAGGCAGCCTCCCCATCCCAGCAGACACACTGGTCCCGTACTTCACACTCAGAATCTGCCACCAAGCTAGTGAGCACACAAGTGCTGGCCCTGAGAGCTGGCCTTCAGTGTCCCTTGCACTCTGTCCCAGCCCCAGCACAGGCTGCCATGCTGCAGGAAGGGACAGCAACATTCACATGGCCCTGACAGGCTCATTTCCAGCTGCAGGAGGGCACTGCCACCAGCAGCACTTCAGGAGGTGTCAGGCAGAAAGGGAGAACAAACTGCTGACACAAGTCACCCACATGCAGGATATTTGTTCATACAAGCCAATTGCAGGAAGAGTTGAGAAATTTATTACCATTATTTCTACATTTGCCTGCTTAATCTTGTTGTCCTAGTTACCACAGCCCTGGTGACTAAGGCAACCAGTCTTGGCAAGTAAGAGGCAGAACGCAACGAGATGTAATACAAATACTTAAGATGACTCTCAGAGAGCAAAAGCAGAAACAAGTAAAAGCAATTCTGTGTCCCCAGCATTACCCCCAGTCTCCCCTCATCTGCTGTGTTTCTCATCCCCCCACAGGAGTCTGAGAATGGACACTCAGGTGTGTTTGTGGTGTGCCCAGGAGACCCACGGTGGGCTGCAAACCCAAAGGTGCCAGAGCTCCCCTACACACTCCCTCTTCACAGTGAGCTACCCGTGCAGACACCAACATGCACAGTCCTGTGCCCAGACTGAAGATCAGAACTTGTGCTACCACTCAATCAACAGCTCTTCTCTATCCATGTATGGTCTCTGCAGCATGCAGGCTGCAGGTCCATAATGCCCTGGAGCATTTCACACAGGCATTTCAAGGCATCTCCATCTAGGAACTGAGTAACATGACACTCCTGTGGTTCCTGAGATCACTATCAGCTCTGCAACAACCCCAGTCCTGAGCACATATTTGCTTCTCTGTTATTTTTATTAGAGACATACAAAACCCAGAACATCTCAGGCTCAAGGCTGTGTAAAAAGTTACTTTAAACGAACCACATGACTTGGACAATATAAAGGCACTTCTGCTGTCCACAGTCCAGAACCTCCAACTCTAAACTCTTATGATGATGATCCAAATGTATATCAAGCCCAAAATAAAAGCAACTCTTGCTGTCATAGAACTCCAAGTGGCATTTCATTAAGCTTACCTTTTTTTCCCCACTTGCTACTAAACTTCCCATAAATGGGACAAAACTACACGCTTTACATTTTAATCAAGATATCAGTTATGCAGAACCTGTAGGAGTGGAAATAAAAGCTGGAAGAGCTCTTGAGAGACTCTGAATGTTTAGCTTGCCCTCAACACTAAGTACACAGTGCTGGGCACCTCACAAGAAACAGGAAAGCAAGACTATTATGTTGGGATAGGTGATCAGATCCTCAGGAGAAGATGAGAAAACCTCAATCAAGATATGCACATAATAACCCATGATGCATCATAATAAAAAGGATGTGTTTAAAATATGATTTAAAAGGGAAAAAAGACAGTTTTATCCTTCTCCAAGCCTTAATTATCCTATATTAGAGCTGTGTATAGCATATTATTAATTAGGCTGCTTACCTGTTAAAAGCCAGCCACATAAAATAGGGAGTTTAATTTTCTCCCTTTCATATTTACACACCTGAAGAGACAATCACCCAGGACCTTGTAGGCATCCTCTTGAGAAGGTGTGGAGCTTCAAGAAGAAAATTTGCAAGCACGTGGAGCTAACAGCGAGTGAAAGGAACAGTTCTGCACAGGCTGCATGTTCCAGGGCGTGGGATGGACTTCCAGCTAGGAAGCATCAGGCCCTGAGTTATCCCAGCAGCCTGGAAAATTCTGCCTTCCAAGGCCTTCGCTCAAGGCCTTGCTTGAACTTCGTTCCACTCAAATGAACTTCAGAGGAATGACCTCCCTTGAAGCAAGCGCTGTTTTAAAGCCGTGTTTCTGCTTAAGGTATCAATATTTTTCACTTGAAATTAAAACAGCATAGGGTTTTCAAATCAGTCTGACCTAATGCAATGGGGCCAGGACACAACAACTTTAACTACTTTTGAGCTACAACTACAGCAGGAATAAGCAGGCAGAGGCAACAGCGAGGCTCCAGAGGCAGAGGCTCCCATTCCTGTGCCCAGCTGGAGGGAAGGCAGGCAGGCAGGCACCATACTGCAGCCATCAGCTCTCTGCCCCCACCTCTTCAGAGGCTGCTTTGCTTGTCCAGGAGGCAAACCGCCCCAAGGCCCGGCCCCCAGTCTCCCTTTTCCAAAGTGGGATGAATAACAAAGCTAATTCAGAAAACAGAAACCAGGCAGGGGCTTGATGAAACCTATGCAGGTTGCCACAGCAACTCCACAAATCCATGTCACTGGAGACCACCATACTCAGCAAACTCTGACAGCAAAGCCCTTTCAGCACCTGGATGACTGCCAGCTATCCTGTCTTCTGGCACCAGGACTGCAAGCCTAAGTAAGATCAGCCCAGCTCAATCTTATGAATGGAAGATCTCCAAGGGACACCAGAACAGCTGGCACGTTCGGTGCAGGCTCAGCAACCAGCAGAGCCAAGCTGTGAAGGTACTGTAAGGCAGATCATTGAACTGCCACCCTGATTGATTCTCCAAGTTCTTCCATTTGAGGGAACAACACATTGTGAGCAGCAGCACACGTGGTGAGCAGCACAGATTGTTCTCTGTTAAAAAGTAGCCCCAATTGCTTCAGCACAACAGGCAACAAAAACATAAAACTAGACCTACCTGAGTGAATAATCCTCAAAACTACCTTATAAAGGCTGACAATAATTTGGAGCACAGCAGCCTTCCAGCATTTTCCAAAATCAAAGATATAAAACTGGGCATTTTTCCTTTCTTCTTGTTTATATCCTCTCAAAACCTGAACTCAAGTACCTGATATGAAACAAGTGGCTTAAGCCTCAGCCAGACAATAATGCAGTCCCTCTGGCTCACAGCATTAGCAAGGGTTAGTAGGCTTAATGCAATTGCTCTTGTCAGTCCCTCTGACTGCTTGTAACCAACACAAAGGAAGATGAAATTATTTCCAACAATCATAGAGATTACCTGAAACAAGAGCTTAATCTACCACTCACATTTCTGTCAGTGTGGCTTTGGCCTCCCTCTGAAATATCCTTATTTGACAAGCAAGCCCAGCCCCACTTTTAGTGATGCTGTGGAATGCCAAAACTCTGCACCTGAATACAGGTGAAACATAATAAACCCCAAATGTGCACACATATCCCCGACAAAGAAAACTTAAAATCTTTGGCTTAACTCTTCCTGTGAGAAAAAGATATTTAACCCAGCAATGTGAACAGCTATGAAATATGAAGGAAAAATCCAGAAGATACAGGTGACAACCAAACTCTCAGGACAGAGATCGGGCACATGAGTGTGAGAAGCTCCTGCATCAGTTACAATCACCTCTGTTTCCAGGTTTGGTGGCTCCATGAAGCACAGGGTACCTGTCCCTGGGTCTCCATGAACAGGCTCTGTGTGCTCACCTGTGCAGGAAGCAGCCTTCCATCCCCCAGATTAAGGCAGCTTACTCCTCAGAAGGCAGGCTGAGCCAGTCTCCCACACACTTGCATTATCTGCTCAAAGAGGAGCTGCTCAGACACTGAAGCACTGGCTTTCAGACTCAAGGTCAGTTACCTCCCTGTGAAAAGAAAGGCTTAGAGGGAAGACTTCAATCATAGAACAAAGACTGTGCAGGTATTTGTTAGCTGTTTCTGGCACTTGTTTCTTCAGTTTGCACAGCTTTTGATGAAGCTGGTATCTGAGCACCACTGATAATCCAGCACACACTCCTGACTGAGCTGCACTCCTGACGAAACTGTCTCTAGCAAAAGATTTCAAAGTCCTGTGAATGCCCCTGCCACTTGCTTGCTGAATGATGTTTACTTGGAGCCCCAGATACCCCACGGCAATTTGGGCTTAAAACACCTCTGTGCACAAGAAATTCTGCAACAGCTTCAAACACAACGAGAAAGGAAGATTTCTTACACATATGCACGCACTGTAGCAATGTCCATGGGAATCCTCATACTTCAGTGCAATTCATTGTGCTTTGGTGCTTTTAGAAGATCCTTTTTTTTTCAGTTAGAGACATATTTCCATCTCTGCAGAGAATTTTCTTCAAAGACTCACCTGGAAAATGTGCCAGGGAAGAGAACACCTGATAATATCCCCATTAGAGCTGATGCTCAGTGAGAAATACCTTCTACTCAGTTACCCATGTAAATCACTGTTAATTGAAACCAAAACAAAATGTAAAGAGCCACATTATCAAAGGAAACACGTTAATCAAAGGGGGAAAAAAAACCGGTGAGGAAATAAAGAGGAGGGTTTGTTTGCACTAGCACTAAGTCAGAACAACCTTTTCCTTATACCAGCACAAAACAGACAGCATGGCTCCATTTTATGGACCTCATGCTACAGGCTGTGCCCATCAGAGAGCACACAGAGGGCAGCATCCAGCAGACAGGTATCTGGGGTGACCTCACTGCCCACAACCAGGTTCCTCCAGGAGCCCCATAGGAGCCCAGACCATTCCCTGCCAGGCTCATTTTCAGGCCCTTGTCAGAAATGCCCACAGAAATCAAGCAACATCTCACTCCTCTGGAAGCACTGACAACCCCTCTCAGAGGGTGCAGGCAGAGAGGCTGGAGAGCCAACCCCCACTGCCAGAAGCCAGTGCTGCATCCTTCACTCCCTGATTCCCAAGCACCACTGTGTGTCTGAGCACATGATGCATTGACTCAGCCTGTTCATCCAGCAAAGAATGAGCCCAAAAAACAATCAGTTGTTTCCTTCCAGGCCAGCACCAAGCTAGCTCGTCACATAATCAGGCATGTGCTGGAACTGGTGCCAGCCCAGAGCTGGGAGGCCGGAGTGCCAATTTACGCCATTCCAGGCGTCCCTGCTGAGCGTGAGCACAGAGGAACTGGAACTGGGCCTGAGAAAGGAATAAAGCTCTCCCACCTCCTTTCAAAACAACCCAATCAAGGCATGAATCACCCACAGGAAGCGCTGGGAATGCCAACCATACAGATCACACAGCACCCCAGCAGAAAGGCATGCAACTCGGGAGGCTTCCAGTTAAGATAAGACAACAGCAATTAGCCACTCTGGGGTGCCTGTTACCTTTCTCTCCCTCAGCACACCACAGTTCCTGAAGCAGCTTCCTGAAGGCAGTATTGTTGGCTTTGAGTACTTTTATTTCACCCACTTTGTCCTGTGTTCGATCCTGCACCCTGCTGCACAGATTTCTACTGTCAATGCTGGCTGTGCTGTGTTGAGAGCTCACACAGCAGCTTTGGGTCATGCATGCCAGCTACCTGCACTGCTGCCCCTCAAAAGTGCCACACAAATCATGCTCTTGGGGAAAAAAACCTCAAGTTCACATTTGAAAAGATACTTATGAGAAAACCAAGCAGTGTCAGCATGTACCATGTAAGCCTCTAAACCCTCCCACTGAGGTTTTTTGTGGTTTGTTTTTTAAGATTAAGAGGGTCACAAGACTTTTAGGTCTGTCTGAACCAACAATCTTACAAAGTAACATCAGAGCATCTGTGGCATTTGCTCCACACAACAGTCAGCTAAACTTTCAGGCAACTTCCAGAAGGGGTGCAGATAGCTTTTCTTTTCTCTGTATGCCCAGAGAAGAAGCAACTGAGAGGAAGTGGCTTGAGAAAACTTGGTTTTTCTTTTCTAAGAAGTAACATTTATAATTACCTAGCCCTCCAGAAGCCTCTCCAGTCGGAGATAATTACTTCAGTAGATACTTCACAGAGAGCCTGCATGTTCCTTCCCATCTCTTCTGGGAAAAAAGAAGGGAGGACAGAACACTGGAAGATATCTCCTGGCAGGGAGAAATAAAGACATGGGGTGTTCATCCCCAGCACCACTGTCTGGAAAGTTGGCATTTCTGCCCACTTACCCACTGACTGACAACTGCCTTGGAAAATATTGGAAAGCTGGCAGATTGTCTCCTCTCTACCAAAAACATACTAAACCAGATCCATAGAAGAGAAGATGGAACCCAGATACCATGGCTGAAGAAATGAAAAGCACAGCATCCTTCCAGCAGCCGTGTGTGGATTTTCATCACACCCTCTTTTTGCTCTCTGGCAGCTGCTGCCTCTAGAAAGTCCCAAAATGGCAATGCCCTTCTACAAAGGGGCAGCTCCCCAGCATCCAGGCCACCTTACTCCATTCTCCTTTGCATTGGTGAGAAAACTAACTCAAAAGAGAGAAAACAACTACTACCAACTTATCCCCTGTTAGCTATATCAGCTGCTGGGAGTTAGTGGTGGATATGCACTCAAATTCATATTAACCAGTAACCCCAAACTGGCCATTTCCAAGCAGACTCTCCATCTGAACTCCCAGGGCACTGCAGAGTACTTCACACAAGGCAGCCACACCACCTCATGCTTGCTGTAATTCTCATGTGTTACTAAACTACTCACACTGCAGATGATTGAGCAAGGCAGCAAGAGGCTGGAAGTCTGCCAACAGCCATTGAGAAACAGCTTGAAATGCATCTGAAAGGACAGGGGGGAAAACTCAACCATACACCTCACAGTTCAGCACTCTCAGTTCTGTTATGCTCTGGACCTGTGGCGCCAGAATTGTCCAGAGCTAGGAGCAGGATTTCACATCCAGTTTTATCACTGGATGTAGCCCAGTAATTCACAGCATACAGACAGATCTGATTCTAAGGCATATGCTTCAGGAGCATCTCATCCATTTCAACTAGTAGCTGCAGCCACAAAGAAACACACAGCTTGTCCTGACAGAAAACTCCTAATTTTATCAGGTATCTTCCTTCAGTGCAAAATCTACATGCTTCTTCAAAATTAGATCTTTATTCTTAAGGAGAAGAAAGCTGCTAGCCTTGCTATTCAGATGATGACAATCATCCAAAGCACAACCTCTGCAGGCAAAGTAAAAAGAAAACAAAGCCTGTCTTTAGTAATCACAAAGCTTTACAAGAAACTTCCTACTATCACTGCAACAGAAAGCACATGCCAAATTCTGCAAGGGCAGGGAAGACTGACAGGCAAGGAAGAAATACTGCTGTGGGTCCAAGGGAACTCTGAACACCTTTGTCCTCAGGGATGTCCACAGAGAGGAGCAGGATTTCTCCTAGTTCCTAATATCTCAAGGCCTTACATTAGAGAAGAAAAAAACCCCCATAATTAGGGCTTATTTGTTGTATACCTGCATACATACTTCAGGAGAGCTTATCAGGTTCACTTCCCAAGGCAAAGCTGGTGTAAATCAGAGGAAAGGAAGCACTCAGCTTAGGTGAATTTGCTCATAGTTTATCTTCCATTGGGGCAATTTAATCACAGTGAAATAGTGTGGTGAAACTCAGCACAAACAACGAATCAATGTGTTTCGATCTGTAAATCTTAAGACAACACATTAAAACCAAACTCAGGGAATCTGAGACTGGCAATGGCCACACCTTGGCAGCATCAACTGCAACAGTGCAAGACTGAAAAGCTCTTTTGAATCAGTGGTACGAAACCTTTTACAAATCCCCAAGTCCAAAACATCTCTCTGCTATCTTGTTTCACTGGCCTGGTCATTTACTGCCAGGCAATTGCCACCCCAAACCATCTGTGATCAGCAGACCTAGTCCATGAGCAGTTTGTTCAGGAGCTGCTTCTCCTCCCAAACATTACAGGTGTCCCTGCACAATGTCATCAAGCACAGAACAGACTCCTTCCCTCAACATCCCTTTTATCTAACCCTAAACATTAAGGTTTAATCCGTACAAATATTTCTATCACAGCTGAAAAGGGGGAAATCTCAAGGTAATAACCTGAAAATACTAAGGGAAGAAAATCAGCAAGTGCAAAACATGGCTGGCTTTGATGCAGCCTCTCCCATCCTTTATACAATCTATATGGTGTAGGATATAGCAAAAACCTGACAACTGTGACAACCTGGGCAAAAATAAGCAAATGGCACAGGCTCGAGTTCCTACTGTGTTGACAACTGTCACACAATTATACAATTCATGATGCAGTTGCTAAATGTCTTCCAGTTCAATAGGAGAGGAGAACATTTTTGTTCCCTCTCCCTGGACCTGCACCAGAGGCATGGACAACACCAGCCTGCAACTTGTTTGCTTTAAAGGGATTTATTGCTTTTCTAAAAGGTTGAGCACCTCTGTCCCAGGAGAAGGGGGGCTGATGAACAAGAGGCAGAGCCCAGGTATAAGGCAGGTACAATGTCCAGGACAAGCACGGTGGTGGAGCCAGGTACTCTGCACAGACATGTGCTCCTCAAACACTCTCTATCACCTCCCCTTCACCAGGTAGCATTCAGAAGCAGCAACTGCCACTTGCAACCCCATGAGCACCCTACAGGTTGCACACAGAGCTGGCACTCCAAAGAGACACAGGCACAGGGAGAAGCAGGAATGATTAACAGTCACACCACACAGCTCAAACTCAGAGGCCTTTTGCAGTGCATGCATTTCCAAAGTGCCCCTGACAAGGGTGGTAACTTGTCACTGAGGCCCAGTTTTTGTCTCTCAGGAGGGCAGTGGGGAGGGTGTGCACGTGCCCATGTATTTCATTACATGCTCTAAGAACATACACCACTTATTTTGTGGGGATATTTCCTACTGCAAAATAAGGCAAGAAGTTATTCAAAAGTCTTCTTTGAGGCAGCCTGAGATTATGTCTCTCAGCCCCAGAAAGAACCAAGTTATTTCCCCTTCAACGGTTTCATTTCCCATAGTCAACAAGTACAAACCAGGACACCCAAAAGACACATCTAGGAATCATCCCACTGTCACCAAACAAACACTTTTCTTTTTTATTCTCTTCTCTCTTTTTTTCTGTTTTCCTTCCTTCTTTCTAGGAGATCCCTTTTTTTAACATTTGTTGTTCTACCTGCTGAGGAAGTCCTCCCATGTTGCTGTCTGCCCCCAGAGAGAGAAAGTGTACCACATGTGGATTCACCACTGCACTGTCAACAACTCAGGGATCCTTCTAGAGAGGTATCAGCAGCAAATGTTTCTTCTGGATCACAGGAACTGAATTCTGAAATGTCACGTGCTTTACTTATACAATAAAAAGTATAATTAGTGCTGGCAAAACCCCACATACCTCTACACTTCCTTATCATAATCTCCTTTGGAGCACTGTGATGTCACAAGGAAGATGTTCTGTAATCTGGATAGCTGAGGCTGTGACCAGCCTGGGACAGATCGACACTGAACACTTCTAACCTCAGTGGAAAGGCTGTATGGCTTGAAAACACACCTGCCCTAAAGGCAGAGACCACGGGGCTTCTCTCACACAAAATTTGCCTGTTTTAAACCTTGATCTATTTAGTTTTGCCTTCTTCCCAAAGAGAGTTCTGATATTGTGCACATCTCAGAGTCAGGTCTCCTTGAAAAGTCATTTACTCTCATAGTATTAGAAAAAAAAAATAGGCTGTAATTAAGCAGAGTTATTAATCTTTTGTCACTTGGGACCTGAAACCTATTCATATTCATGTCAACAGGAGTGTTTGCTGCTACAATCAGGACTGCACACAAGATAAGTGCCTCATCATTTCTCAGAAGAGAAAAGAATCTTCTGGGGGCCAATACCTGTTCTGCCTTCTGTTCACAGCTGTGTTTGGCTGGGATGTTTACCACTTCTGCCAGCCCATCAACAACCATTCTGCATTTCTGCATCTCACCCAAAGAACACCATTCCCTTGTCACAGGCACGAGCTGCCACAGTCTACAGCCTGGTCTCTTCCCTAATCTCACAGCTCTGCCAGCTACCCAGAGGAGAAATAACCATGGCTTCACTGCCAGAAGTGGTCTTTGGAAAATGCTTCCTCTTCTCCAGAGCACAAAACTATCAGGATCTGCGAAAAGCTTTAAACTTCCCCCAAAAGACACTTAGATCTTCAAAGGAAGTTATTCCTTACCTAGACAAATAGACAGGACTCAAATTTTAGGGCCAACTGTTCCCACACTCCTTGGACAAACTCCAAGTGCTCGGTGTGGAGCCTCAGCACAGTTTTTGCAGGCCAAGGCAAGGGGAGGTTTGATGATTTTCTTTCCAGACACCACATCTCTGCCTGCAAGGGTATGAAACCAAGATTTCCCTGTTCCAAGTGGGATCCAACAGTGTGAGGATTAAAGTATTGCTGTAACTGGATTGCTTCCTGTAGTCACAAACAGTAATCAGGTTAAGAGATTTCCTTTCCCTCCTCTTGGCTAGGCTGTGGGTAGGCAGAAGTTACAAGGCAAGTGGGTGGCTCCTAAGCCCTTCCTATTCCAATTGTTTGAGAGGGGTGTTTAAGGCTTTTAATTTTACCTCCTACTCACTGGTTTAAAGGCACATTTACCTATGCAGCGAGCAAGTGCACCTTGCTGCACAAACCATGAATGAAACAGACTCTTTGAAACCAATCTCTCAACTCTGCATCCTTTCACACCACAAACCCACACAGATGCATCACTGGAGAGAACACAGCTGAAGCAGCTTAGCCTGAAAATGCACCCTTCTCTCCCACCCCCTTTCCTGCATTTGTATCAGCTTTTTCCAGGCTGCTTTCTCTCCTCCTTTCCCCCT
This sequence comes from Cettia cetti, assembly GCA_013401135.1. Lineage (NCBI taxonomy): Eukaryota > Metazoa > Chordata > Aves > Passeriformes > Sylviidae > Cettia > Cettia cetti. The sequence goes on from VZUI01043943.1 coordinate 43,559, forward strand.
TCTGATTCCCAACACCACCCCACTAAAATAAAAACAGAAACCCCTGAGGATGGTTGAGTTACCTCCACAGCACAGCTAGCCAGCAAATAGCAGATTGGAAGACAGCCAATTCACCACCACAGGGGACCTAACAGGACCTCCAGGCTCCCTTTAACCACAGATTTCTATGAAATACGGTTCTTTGAGGCAGGTGCCCTTGACAAGACAGTACAAAACTGGGTAAAGAGATCAGAAGTTGAGAGAGCTGGACAGACATTGTGTAATTTCCTAGCAGATTCCCGTGTGAGGCTACAGCTCATTGGCTGTGTTGTTCACAATACCCAAATATCTGGGAAGAAGTGACAAAAAAATAAAAAGGAAAATTAATTGAGGACAAACCATACCAAGAAACTGTTGCACCACTGTGTGCACAGGAGAGTTGCAGTGACATAACTACATTTCCTGGGCCCTGCTAAAGCAAGACTTTATTGCTCTTCAAATGATGCAACTTAGAGTTAAGATCCGGATTCAGGCAGAGACAGATTTAATCTGTCACTGCCACTTTTTAACTGTTGGATGAATCATTTCACCTCTGCTTCGCCCTCACCCATGTTTATCCAAACCGTGGAGAAAAACCCCCACAAAATAAGCAACATTTCAAAGTAGCACATCATGTAGCATCTACCACAACAGGATGTGAGATGGTGCCACAGCCTCCTGGCATGTCCTGTCACACAAGCTGAATTCCAGATAGCAAGGGCACTGTCAAGAAGCATCTCCTGAGGATGCATTAGGATCTGCCCAAATAGCTGAGCCCTGTCCCAGCATGCACAGCATTCTACCCAGCCATCAGCCTCTCATGCTCCACTGCAGGCTGTGCAGATACTCACTGCCTCGACCTGGAGCTGTGTCTTTTCTCAGCACAGAGCCCTTAAAACCTCAGCAGAAAGTCCAACAATTTCCACACACTGCTCCCCAAACCTTATTCTAGACTCCAGCAGCCCCCAGGGGATTCCCATCTGGCAGAGTGGACAAGAAGGCAAACTCTGCTAGTGGTGTCACTCTCAGGTGGTTTCTCTCCACAGTCAGCCTGTCACATGCAGGAAAAAGGCAACACTGCGGCATGGAAACAGCTGGGAACAAAGCAGGGAGAACAGGAACATGAGTCAGAGCTGTGGCTTCAGGGAGGGAAAGGGCCACTTCAACTAGAAGAGCAAGCAACTTCAGGATCTGAATATAAGCCTCACTTCAATGTCCAAACCACAAGGTCATCTTTCTGCTTTATTTTCAAACAATATTTTCAAATTTTTACTTGTTTAACAAAGAGCACATGACTAAATTAATTGCTGATGCATAACAGCCTCCCTAGAAACCTTAGAAAGAGCTTACTAACCAATCCACAGGGCAGTGGTAGCATGCTTCAGTGAACTTTAAAAATTATTTTTTCTAGGCAATAGTCGGGGTACACCATGCGGCAAACATCCCATTTTTACTTGGTCACTGCTTTACTTAAAATCACTGTGCTAAAGCTTCCAGCTGTTCTCCAGGGGTCTGCCCAAAAGCCATCTCAGGACAGACAGAAGATAGTGCAAGTCTGCAGCAGCACACCAAACTTCTCTCATTTTAGCCATGCTGAAATTAGGCATCAGCAATAGCATGGCTAATGTCGTGGAACTTTCTTTGCAAATGTAACAGATTTTGAAATTTTCTGTCGCCATATGCAGCAGAATTGCTGCACCAGCTGTCCCCAAAGCCAAGGCTGCTTTAACAGAAGATGCTGCAGTGCCAGTTCAGTGGAGAGCAGCAGTCAATGGCAGGCAAGGTGCAAATGCACCACACCTGCTCCAGCCTCCACAGCTGGAGCAGCCTGCCAGGCACCTGTTGCTAAACAGCTCACTGTCTCCAGGCTAAAATAAAACGTGTTAATGAAGTAACACCACAAAGCAGTGATTACAAAAACACCACTTGCAGCCTTTTCTGCAGAAAGGAAAGCACAAGTGCTTAAGACACGGTGACAAGTATCTTGAACCAAGTGGGAAAGTGCTAATGGGGATGCAGAACAGACCACATTCTCACACTCATCACCTGGCAGAGTTTACTGGATACACCTCCAAGCCCACTGTGCCAAGGCAGCTAAGCTGGGAAAAGTGGTGAAATGAGGTCAGGGATAGGTCACTGATAGACACCAACTCCTTCCATTATCCACAGTGTCCCAGTAAAGACCTACTGGCAAAAAGCAATCATGTGCCACACAGCAGTCTCCCTAAAGATAGTCAACAATCCTCCTGCCAATGCTTAATGCAGAGTTCACATCTCATTACAGCTTGCTGCTCCTGAAGTAGCACGGACACCAAGACTGTCATCCCATCCACCTCCTCTGCTTTTATCTGGAGCTGGCAAGCACCTTAGATCTGAATCTCTGCAGGCTCAGGAACATGGTACCGTGGTCAAGTTACCCCTGGGACAGGTGTAACTACAAGGGAGAGACTGGAGTGATACAAGCCCATGAAAGAGAGTCTCAAACCAGCATGGACATCCATTTTTGAGGCTTCTTCACAAAATTAAGGAAAAAAATTTACATTTTTAAAAAGTTTAATTCCAAACAGCTGGACAATTAAGATTTTTCGCTCAAAAAAAAAGATTCTTTGTGGCTGTTGAAACAACCACAACACTCAGAGTGCTTCAGTAAAACTTCAGAAGGCTTTAAGCACCAGCACCTTGTTATCCAAAAGTCTCTCTTACCTCTCCTCTGTAGCCTCCCACAGGCAGCTCCACACAGCTCTGGCTCTTTCCCTCCTTCCTTCCTTCTTTTCCTTCTGCAGTTGTGGCTCGCTCCTTCCTGTCCCTAGCACAGCCCTAACCCTGTCTGTCCATCTGACCCTGTCTGTC